>JAMKCH010025512.1:0-29797 GCA_023653785.1 Ophioderma brevispina | reverse complement strand
GCATGGGTATTTGATAATGGCTGAATTGTCATGTTATGTAACAGAGCGTGACAGAAATAATACGGTGTACTAGTTAGAACAGGCAGAAGCCCTGGCTGGTATTTTACTACACCAAAATGAGAGAAAACAAGGGAACGTAGAATTTGTTGAATTGAAATGAAAACCGTGTGTTTCTGGTGCTCAATTTTGCAGTGTAGATGTTCATAAACGTGGGTTTGTTTACCATAAAAGAGAGAAAATGCAAAGGTTTTTATGGTTAAGCAGATAAAATTTAACGAAACTACGACGAAACTGCTAAAAACGTATTTTTGCATGAAAAATACAATTTAACAACCTTAGGAAACGCAATTTGAAACTTCTTATTTATGTTGATAGAGTAACACATCCTAACATTATGCAAAAACACCGCTATTGTCCGTAGCTTTCCTGATTAATGTAACAGAAGAAATGCCCAACTACCTCTGGAACACCCTTGTATGCCCAATTGCATGCAAAATAGGTAAAAATCATATTTATACATTATGCAATTATTGCAGATTTAAGGTGTATGCGCTAGGATGTTTTTATTAATTTCTTCACAAGGAATTTTGATGTTGTGGGATCATTGCGCTTTGTGATTTTCAAACCTCTCGTCCCGCTTGCCTATAAGGTTTGGTTCTCGACAAAGCACCCACATGTTAAAGATGATGTAGACTATTGGGGAGATCACGTAGCTGGAAGCAATGATTGCAAACTTGTAGTGGGGGGGGGGGGCGTAATCCATTATATAAAAAATAGGGATAAAAAATGGAATTATGTTTATCTCATAATAGTATGACAAAAACGGGGCTTCCGTTTACACAAACAGGGGAAGTGTCATTTACAATACCAAGACTTAAAACAGCAATTATAAAAGGGTGCAAAATGTAAATATTCCTATAACCATTGAGATTGTTTTTCTATGATGGAAAAAGTTTGTGGCATTAATGAAATTGTCCATAACTATATAGAAAAAGCAATGTTCGGAAATATATCAACAAAACAATATGTCAAAGTGTGTGGGAAAATAAAGTGAAAACACCAAATTCAATTGGAAAAAAAATTTGGAAAAATAATATTGAGCCAGTGAAAGAACCTCGCCTCAAAACATTGAATAGGAAAATACTTAGTAATATCTATGCAAGAAAAGTGTTTCACAAAATCGGAAAAGTGGAAAAATGTTTGTTGAAACGTGACAATAAGATTGATTATAGTGAACATTTTTTTTTGAATGTAAAAAAATTGAGATGGTCTGGACAGAACTTGACAAACATCTTCAACAAAAGTATAATGTGTCAACAAATTAACACAAACGGATATCCTTTTTGGATATGATGCAGAAGAAAGGAATACTGTAATTAATAAGATATAAAGTATAGGTAAACTATCAATTAGTAAAATATCGTTATGGGAATATCCCGACGTGACGGTTTATTATACTTTGAATTAAGTATTAGAAATATGTTGTGTAGTGAAATATGTCATAGCAAAATGTAAATAAAATCGAAGAGAAACAAAATAAAAGCATAAAAAAAAAAATGTTTACCCCACTTGGACCGCCTTTGACCTTGAATGGCCTGACATGACCTTGAGCCACTAACATACAAACTCGGTCGTCGGAAGGTCAAGGCGCACCCACCAACCAAGGTTCGTCTCGTTACACCAAAGTTTACACTATTTGAAGTCCTTTGACTGAAATGACCCCTGATGACCTTGGAATTGGACATTTAAAAATTTTTGATATCAATAATCGACCCCGCCTACCAAGTTTCGTCTGATAAACCAAGTTTACCTATTGACCTTCTTTGACCTTGAATGACCCGAGACCTTGGCCCACTAACCAATACAACTTGCTATTCAGAAGGTCAGGGGCACCCACCCACCCACCCACCAAGTTTCCGGAACGTACGACCTTCGGTCTCCAGAAGACGCGGTCCATTTGACCTCCTTGACCTTGAGTGACCCCAAATTGTGAACTTCGACATAACAGCAGCTTGCTGAAATTACATGAATTCGACACTTGGCGCGCCTATCCATTGATATCTTATGAGCCTTGTGCAATATATAGATTAAGTACAATTTGTATTCGGGCCTTTGCGCGAGGATATTTTGTGTGGTTATACTGCCGAACCTACACTAACAATTAACCCGAAACACTAAATTTCCCATCAACGACTAGTACCACCAAGACCACGGATACTATAACGACCTTTAGATTAGGGTTTATGCGGGTGCAGATGCATTAGAGATATATAATGCCGAACTTTCCACGCAAGAAGCAAGATGTGGAACGTAGGCATAATGTCTCTTATGCATTTGAAACGCATTAAACTTGATAAAATTAAAGGTCGATATACCTTGGAACATACGTGTAACCTACATAACGCTCAGTTGGGAATATTTCATTGATCAAGCATTTGTTTGGTTTAACACTGTGCAAAGATCTCACATTTTTTTAAACACTGGGATGCTCTTAAAAAGATGATATTTTTACCAGCCGATAATCTACGATAGCGGCTAAGCCTCATTCATATAGCGACTCATTCATATGAATCTGCACGTGCACTGCAAACCACAAAACCGATGGGCGGTTTATAGGACGCCTCGTCATCCAAAACTTAAATCAGGGATCAGAAAATGTGTGCCATAGGATATGTGAGGTTCTGAAAGCTAAAGATAAAATTTAATTGTGTGCGACCCGGACTCTGTATTGTGGGGGACTCTCTGTTGCATGATGCAAAGTCCCTAAGAGACCATAGAATCATGTAGTACTGTGAGTGGTGTCCAGGACCCTAAACGCGCTTGTACCGTCCTAGGACCATGTGGTACTGTGATTGTAGCGTCCCAAGGCATACATAGATTATGCTACTCGTACTTTAATAATATTGAAAAGGTATTTGGTTACTGAAAAGCAGGCCAAATCCGACCAGTCCGCGTCGCGTTACGGGCAGGTCTTCAGACCCACCAGATACGGCATGTAATAGTGTATGTTGTTGTAACGCAACATGTTAGTGGGTGGTTATGGCAAGTATATTGCCCAGATTAAACCTGGGTTTTTCGTCGATAAAACTGTTTTCGATCGAAAAAAACCAGGTTTTCAATCGAAAAACCAGGTTTATCGATGAAAAAAACCAGTTTATCGACCGAGAAACCTGGTTTTCGCCGATAAACTTGCTTTTCACTGATAAACCTTGTTTTTCAAACGAAAGTTTTTCGGCCGAAAACCAGGTTTCTCGGTCGATAAACCTGGTTTTCAAAACAAAACTTTTACAATCGAATTCGAAAAAAAACCTGGTTTTCCAAATTGAAAAAACAGGTTCTATCAAAAAAATCTATGACAATCGATTTGAAAAAACCCAGTTATCGTTGAAAAAAAAAATAACCAGGTTTCTCGGTCGATTAAACCTGTTTTTTTCGAAAATATGACACTCGTATTCGAAAACGGTTTGTCAATTGAAAACCAGGTTTATCAAAAAAAAATATGACAATCGATTTGAAAAACCAATTATCGTCGAAAAACCAGGTTTCTCGATCGATAAACCTGGTTTTCGATTGAATAAAACCCAGGTTTATCAAAAAAACTATGACAATCGATTCTCCTCTAAAAACCGGAATTTCTAACAATATAATATTGGTATTATGCCACACTACAGGAGCTCTTTGAGCTGCAGCGAGCGCGATGATAGACTAAATTGTCAACATAATTCAGCTTATTTTATCATATCATATCACTTAAATCAATTAAAGAAGCCGATATTCGGTAAATTAAGAAGGTATATCAAAAAAACTATGACATCAAATTGAAAAACCCCAAGTTTACGGCGAAAAACCAGGTTTTCTCCGGCGATAAACCAGGTTTGTCAAAAACCTGACAATCGGAATTTGAAAACCTGTTTTTTCGATTGAAACAAATCCAGGTTTATCAAAAAAACTATGACAATCGAATTTGAAAAACAAGTTTATCGGCAAAAAACAACCAGGTTTTCGCTCGATAACTTGGTTTATCAAAAAAACTATGACACTCAAATTCGAAAAACCTGTTTTTTCGATTGAAAAACCAGGTTTCTCGGGCGATAAAACCTGGGTTTCGAAAACTATGAAATCGAATTTGGAAACCAAAGTTTTTCGATTGAAAAAACAGGTTTATCAAAAAGTCTGACAATCGAATGAAAAAACCTGGTTGTTTTTTTCGTCGAAAAAGGTTTATCGACGAAAAAACCAGGTTTATCTGTTCTATTGTGCAATATATTGCCTAGTTGTATACGTAAGTCTTGTCGCACCACTCGTAATTACAGGCGGCTTTAGAATTGTTTATTTTCTTTCTAAGTTTGATATGTAACATTTGATATGTTGTAAGATTTGTTTACTAAATATTTAAAAAGATGAAAGTGATTAATGTGTATTATCATGATGTTAACTAGAATGTTAAAAAAGTGTGAAAAGATAAATATATTGTTGATTATAAACAGTGATTAACGCGTTTGTATGCTTTAAATATTAGTTACTATATTAAACGCACACTGTACTGCAATAAAAAAAAATCATTTCTGCACACAAAGAAATTTAGCCAATCAGATTTGCAAAAGACGACACCACCTACAATGATTGCTTTGCTCATTGGCTTCTGACCTCAAATGACCCCAAATTCCACTTATTTCTTCTGAAGTGATAGCCTTCCGTTTTCCATGAAAGCCTTCCATATTAAATTCAACATTTCATCGTTAGGCAGTACCACCTCTTATGTATGTCGACTTTTTCTGTACACTGTCAACTTTAAGTTTATATTTGTGTGTTAAATTTAGTATCTGAAAAGTTAACACTAACATTTACTGCAGGCTGTTAGTATTGATTCATTCCACCATCCATTAAACACCCAATTAACCTCCTATTGAAAAGGGATTAGAGCATGGTCATAAAAACGTTGAACGCATTGTGGATTTGAATTAGGTGCTGTGAGGTCAATTGAACGTTTGACCTACTGGTCACAGTGAAAAAATTTAAATACAAAGGAATATTTCATTGAAATTAAGTACCAATGATTTTTATATATTTCATTGATTACTTAGTATCTGACTGTTATTGTCTATTATATATCATGTACTGATAAAAATAATAAAGAGTTTTTTTTTTTTTTTTTTTTTAATCAAATGATTAAGTTTACAATGAATTTCTTACAGATAGCATTGGTGGCTAGTTACAGTGTGAACGCCCACAAAATATGGGGGGGGGGGTGGGGCGGGGGGGTGCGGTGGGCGGGGCGGTTGGGGGGGGGGCTGGGGGGGGGGGTTCGGTGCGGGGGGGGGGGGGTGGGGGGGGGGGCACATTTACACAAATTACTCAAAATCTTCACAACCCTAAAAAAAAAACCAAACACTAAAATAAAAAAAAAACAACAATTCACAAAATACAAAAAAAACACACAAAACTAACCCATGTAAAGCGCCTTACAGGGCTTACACTTGCTAACGAGTTGACTGCCATTGAGGTACGTTTATTCCTAATCATAGAATGCTTGCTGTCATGTGCTAATGTTCAATTGTAGTTCCGCCAGTACCAATTGAATTCATTTTGGGCCTCTACGTACGACGGGGTTGATACAATATACTCCATTTGGTGATATTTTTTTGTTGGTAACATGAGAAAAAAACTCCTAACAAGGGAAATACCTGTTTATTATGCAACAGAGAAAAAGTGGAAATCCCCTAGTACTATATAAAAATGTGCATTCTAGTATGTTTTCTAGGAGAACTAAGTAGTTCAATGAATTTCATATTGAACGTTTCTATTGTATAAAGATTGGCACATCATTGATTATGTAATTTATGTGAGATTCAATTGGGATAATGTAAGATGCTCTAATAACGAAATATTAGGATATTGGGGAAAGGCCTATTATAAAATTATACATATAGCCAGAGCTTGCCTAAGTAAGACCACCAGTATTGAAATTGACCAAAAAGTTTAATTGGGATCTCCAGAGATGTAGATCTTTGAACTACCAGTATATTGACTTGAAGCCACAGAGCTAAAAGCATTTTGTTGTTGCATGTTTCAAGCCAAAAATGGTTCAATATTTGGAATAAAAAAAAAAGGATTCCAGCTTGAGGTCCAAAGTGGACATTGTGCATTTCGTGAAAAAAAAATCTGGTTTGTTAGTTGTGCTGAATTTTTGTGTCGTCAGTGGACCTATAGAACCTTGTCGTCTTAAACTGAGGACAACGTTATCGTCAGGATGCTCCGAAAAAGGAAATACAGGATGTCTCCAAAAAAAACCGTACAATCAAAAGTGATTTTGGGGCCAAAATCTTAAGTTCATCTGAACTGGAAGTAACTTTTCTTTTTAGAATGTTTCCCGAGTTCTTGGAAATTTTTTGTGTAATTTGGGGTTCTGGTTCAAGAGTTTTATGGCCCTAATTATTTGAGAACTTTGAAAACCCATGGGGCCCGTTTCAGCTATCCCGATATAAGCACAGTTGCCATTGAAAAACTCAATTTCAAGACATCTTTATGGAAATTAAAATAACAATAGGTAAAAATTGCTGCTCCTTGTGATATAACATAATTGATAAGTCATATGTCAGAATTGCCAATAAAAAAATGTAACATGGGAAATTCAATTCCCAACAGTCTTGTTGTCTCGACTTTACTTCAGGTTTCAGCAGAAGGAAGAACCACAAAAAACCCTTGTTGAAGTAAACGAGGCCTTTGAACCAACCAACCATCCTTCCTTTATGTTCTTTGTTCAAAACGGGTTTTCTTCTTGGTTTCTACCTGGAATCTGGAGGTAGTGGGGAATGGGGGAGGGGAAATTTAGCCCTCCCTATTAAAGCATTGTCCACACAGTTGTCCCATTACAGAGACTTGTGGCTGCTCCCCTTTATTTCCGCAAGTAAAATTTTATATGGATTTCATGATTATTGCTCCTCTAAGAGTGAGTCCCCTCTCTTCCCCCACAGCATAAGTTCTGGGGTTTTCTTGTTTGAAAAATGGAAATTTATTAGTTCAGTGATGAAAAATATGATCCATACAATAGTCTCTTGTTTGAAAAAACAGTTTAATCTCACAAAATGAACACCCTTATTAACTTTAGTTTCGAACCTTCAAGTGAAACTTCCCCAAGTGGTATTTTATCCTGTGTGTTCAATTGACAATATCTCCGGGTTGGGTCATCAAAGTGGATGAAATAAAAACGAGGATTTAGCCTTAGGAATCTGACTTACAATTAAAAATCAAAATATATCACAGAAAGGCATAATTTATATTTTTACAAAACTTTTAGTTTTTTGTTTTGGACAGTCTGTAGTTGCTGAAGATTTCCATGGATATCTACTGTAGAATTACGGCCGATGCATGCGGTCATTCTAGAGTCTTCGCTGTGAAGAATATCAAACATATGAACTGCAACGCTTACTTTATCTTGAACTTACACTTTTATAAATAATATTTCTTTATATTTGTAGTTATTGCCATTGTATTTTATTTGATTTGGACATTCCAAATCTTGAACGATCATTTAAATCAAACAAAAATAAAAACTTAAAAAAAGAAAAATATAACAATTTCAATTTTTTAAATTTATAAGTTTTTAGTTGTTTTTTTGTTTGTGTTTGAAGAGCATTTCTGACCTTGGTGTCCCTGGAGATTACGTAAAAGAGGATGCATGTCAATATTGGCATTTTGCTAAATAGCAATGTATGCAACTGACGTTTCGAATAACAATGGTGAAAATGTTAAATGATCGTCCAACTGGCAAATGGATCAAGTGTCATTTGCCTCAAATTGTCAATTGACAGAATAGAAATTGCACGGACATTGACCAAACTAACGAAAATAAGTAAGAAATAAAATTCGCCCTCATGCTTAATTAATTATTTTTTTTTTTTTTTTTTTTTTTTTTTTTTTTTTTTTTTTAAATAAATCGTACAAATCAGAATTGTAGTAACTCTCGCAGTCTTTCCAAAAACAGGATTGAATCTAAAATAATATGAATACTTTATGCAAACCGTCACGCGTGTATGCCTACCGAAATACGAAAAACGTTTATTGAAAAAAAACCTTTTTTGAAAAATTACAAAACTTTGAGATGTTCTAGGACTCTCTATAAAAGATTCAGATTATTAAAGTCAAGCAAAAAGAAGATCAAAACACTTGTGCAAATGATATTATCCTGAGTTCATAATGATGCGTAATAAGATAATAAAGAAAATAAATGATATACGATCGTCAGTATGGAACGCAAAAAAATTAGACTTTCGTCGATTTAGCTGTCGTGACAGATGTTGATTTGTTTACTTTTGTTGTCAAAATCAATCAAATATTGTCCCACGGGGCCCGTTTGACGGCCATCTGAATCTAAACAAATCAGCCGTATAAAGTTGGTGATTTAGTTGAAAAGTATCTCAAATGATTCGTCTCATATAGAAATTATATTTTGCCATATCTGTGATGTTTAGGTACAGGGATAACGGTCAATGAATTTTGATTGGTCATTTTTCAGGGGGCCAAAATTTTCCAAATGCTTCAATCTTGACAAAAGTGGCTGTCAAAATTGTTGGTATGACGCAGATCATCTGGAACTGTACAGTTTCTTTGATTAGGATCTTCCGTTTTGGTAATTTTGAAAGAGGCGAGTAGTACCCAATTCTCATACAAAAACAATGTAAATTGACAAGGAGGGTAACTTTACACCGAATTTTACCCACCAAACTAAACATCTAGATATTGCAAACTACTTTTCTGGATTGCTCATGACTCATACATCACTTGACATCCATTTTGGCAAGATCCATACATTTCGAAAGTTTGGCCCCGTACAATGACCAATCAAAAGCTTCAATGATGACCTTCCATCACCATTTCTCTGTACCTAAACATCAGCAAATAGCCAAAGTATATGTTTTATGATTCACGTATGATGAGGACGAATTGAGATACTTTTGAACTAAATCGAACCACTTTATATGGCTGAATCTGTTTAGTTCAAGCTGGCCCACCAAAAACGGACCCCGTTAGAATTTAGTTTAAGGGGTGGGGCATGGGACCCCATATTAATCTGCTAGACTATTTCCAGAGACAAGCGCCCCTCAATTTTTTCAGAACCCAGGTTTTTTGAATATTTGGAAAGCTTACCAATGGATTATATACACCTGAAATGAATAAGGCAGAATCACGCCGTCTTTTGCAATAAGATGAGGATTAGTATTTTCTGTCTTGCCACGACAGAAAATCAAAACATAGGGTTGTCCAATAAAACCTTTGAAACATTTCGGTAGGTGGTCTACAGCCGATCAAGACATTTGGAGGGAATTTGTATCCTCAAAAATCACCTCCTGTCCACTTACAGTGCAATTGACCAAAACATATATAATAATGGTCTTTTTGAACATTTATTTGTGACATATATCTTTATCTACAAAGAAAAAACTATCAAGAACTTCTACTGAATTATTATGAAAGGTTTTAAACATGAGTTTTCAAGAATTTCTGTGAACTGGCAAATTCTTCATAAATCCTGATTTTAGTCCAATGACCAAAACTAATTTTCTTTTTAAATACTTTTTTGGCATATTTTAGCATCAGATGACTACTTTATTTATGAAAACATTTAATCACATTGTGCACATATTGTTTTATTTACTGTGCCAGTGCACACAATAAATTATAATTACATTGATGATTGCGACTGAACTCTCACCTCATTACTTTCACAACGCTATACCCCGTATATCGAACATTAACTTAATATTTTGCTTAACTGTATTTATCCCATTGGAATGGAGGAAAAAGTGGTGTGCTTACAAAATTTGTCATATCTGGCTTATTTTTCAGTCGATTTCTTTCATTGTTTTCAACACTTATAAGTATATAAGATTTGCTTTATTAAAACAACAACAAATCTATGATTCAGTGATTTTATCAAAGTAATCTGCAACCCTTTCACTTTTTTATTCACGTAGTATAGTGCAGGAGACCCAAAAAATGTTAAAAAAACATATCCGTGGCTATGTTATACACGACGATATGCACTGGTTATTGAAACAGGTGCGGAGAATAAAAGAGAACAAAAAGTTACAACACTAAACCATGGTCAGGACGAGATCTATGATTTGAAACCAAATTTGACCGATTTCGAACAGAAGTAGTCATATTTTGACCGCCCCTAAATTGTCACCATTTTAAAACTTAATGCATCTGCAGAGTGATGTAGGTGCGGCACCATGGTGCTGAATGTCATTATGAATGTTATAATAGCATCACAAAACAATTTCAAATGCCCCTTTAAAGAGAATACTTCTGGGATTTCAATAATGTGTAGTTTCAAGCAGATTTATCAGAGAGTGATAGAAAATTCTAGGTGGCTGGTGCATGGTGTGAATCTATTCATGACACTGACTGATAATCAATAGTTTCACAAATGATGTCACTGGTAGTGTATTCTTTTTTCTGGCCCTGTTTATTGCAATGGAATGTCCTACAAAGACTTAGAGCAGGTTTATCATCTCATTTCCTGGAACCTTTAACTCTTTGAAGTGATGTGAAAGAAAATCAGGGAACACCTGGGATGTGAAAGCTAACCATGGTAAAATTATATAATCTTGAGCTCTTGCAGTTCATCTAACAAATTTTGAAATAAAAATGGCGATTGGAATCACGTGTGGTGTTGCGGAATGTAATCATTTTGAAAGCTTTAACCGTCGACATCTAATGTGTAGAATTTTTCCTCTGATGGAAGTTAAATTTACCTGCCAACAAGCCATGCGATGACATTACCAACAATGAGCTGTGAAAAGATTTGTCTGCCGTGCCTTCACCCAGATGACGATTTCCATAAATATGACAGAGCTGGAAATCATACAAGTGGAACTTTAGTTGCTCATTATAGTTTAAATAAAAAAAGGAAAAACAAGAATTACAAACAGAAAACCGATACAAAACTCTCTGAAAAAAAAACCATATCATTGCTTTCAAATTGTGCACTGAATGTAACAAGTCAATACAAGATCCATTAATTCATAAAAATAGACAAAGATCGCCATGGTTTATGGCATGTTGTACTGTATGAATAGAAAATTCTGGGAAGCGGTATCCGTTTCAACAAAAAATCAAATTAGTTATGGGAATACTTGCCTTTGAAACCAGCTGCATGGGAAGCCCACAATTAGCACACACCGTCCCAGAACCTTCCAAATTTAGGGACCCTAAAATGTGTGTAATTAGTAATAGTAACACTATTTCAAATGTCCTAGGACACTAAGGAATCAAAAAACTAAGTGTCTATTAGGGACTCCAAAAAATTTTTTTAAACATATAGTCCTAGGGCCTGTGATCCATCGCATGGGGCACTCACATTAGGATACCACGGTCCTTGGGACCCTCCAAATTTAGGGACGGTAAGATTTGTGTAATGTAATGAAATTCGGAGTCCCACTGTTCAAAGTCCTAGGGGCTTCTTTATACATATAGCCATAAAAACTGCGTGTTATTACGATAGTCCCTTGGACCCAGAAATAAAGGACTCCTAATTTTGAAACATGTAGTCCTAGGCTGCCTAAAACTCAAAAAGAGAATATACATTAGAATATAGTCGTCCAGGACCTGCTGAGAACCCCGCTTTACAATTCATCCGCAGAGATCTGGAGACTTGATTGAGTTGCTGGACCATTACCTTAAGAAACACACAGGTGCTTTTTCGAAAACCGGTGCGAATTCCGAAAATCCAAGATGGCCGCCGGTAGCCATTTTAAAATATAAATTTTCATTTTTGATACCTAAAGTATGTGCATAAGCATTTTATGGGTGTTGGGGTGCTGGAAATTCATTCTGACATAGTTTGTATCATAGAGGTACTGTACATGGTATGGATTTGGAATTCCAAGATGGCCTCCGGCAGTCTATGAAAAGTACACAAATTTGAATTGGACTTAAAACCTAGTATTATGTTAATACATCGTTTATGGGGTTTTTAGGTGCCTGGGAATTCATTTCTGAAATCATTTTATCATTAAAAGTTCCATGTTACATGGTATGGATTTGGAATTACAAGATGGCTGCCGGCAGTCCTATGAAAAGTACACAATTTGAAATGACTTAAACTCGTTAGTATGTTAATACATCGTTTATGGGGTTTTGAGTTTTTAGGTGCTGGGAATCAGTTCTGACTATTTTTATCATTAGAAGTCCACATGTGACATTGGTATGATTGAATTCCAAGAGGGGGGGGTTGGCCACAGGCTGTCATATGTAAAGTCCACATTTGACAGACCATCCATAGAATTAGGTAATGCCTCATTGTAGATGGTTGTAGGTGTAGGAAATCCATTTTGACACCATTTTTTAAATGCGATAGAGAGAACCAAAGTTAGGGGCAAGGAATTCAATGAGACCATTGATTGATAACAATGCTAGACCATTTAGTTGTTGCGGCCATCTTGAATTTCAAATGGCCACCACCATGAACTACTTTGGTCCCTGAGATTCGTAGAGCCATTCTGGTGTTGAATACACCCATGTTTTTTAGGGTCAAGGAGATCAATGACACCATTGATAACAATGTTGGCACCATACATGTGCGGCAGCATCTTGAATTTCAAAATGCGACAAGGAAAAATGGATTATATACATACATTCGCCTTTGATAGAGATAGAAGCATGATTCTGGTGTCTATACCAATGTTTACAAGGTCACGGAATCCAAAAAGATCAAACTAAACTTTAACTGTGGTTCGTGTTTGTGTCAGCATTGGTTATGTGGTCGAACTAATTCCCCCCACTTGTGAGAGGAGCAAAGTAAGAAATGTAGGTCAGAATTGAACAAAAAGCCATTCATTTGGTACATGTTATGTGAGTTGAGGATGTGGAAATCTTAGAATAGAAGGGACATTTATGGCCAAAACACAATAGTTGGTAATGAACAATGTGGTGGTGACAGCGTTGGCCGTGTCATGGTAATGACATGGTTGGTGGTGACACTTGTATTTACCAATGTTTCTTGAAAGGCATTCTATGACCGTAAGTTGACAATATCGATAGTGCATACTTATTTAGTCCGTATGTACCCTAGATCTGGCGTAAGTTAGTAAGTGAGAGATGTGAAGTGGACAGGGTTGGCTAAGGCCAGGGGTGGATTAATTTTTTTTTCTGTGTACTGGCCCGTGGGCCCAGTGTAAACTAGGCAACATACTGCACTGCAGTGGAATTCACTGGACTAACATTTTCCATGCTATGGTCATAATTCTTGCTTTGCCAAACGTTGATAATTGGCCTAAATCGGCCCTATATTTGAACCCTCAGTTCTAGAAGCACTAGGGTTAGGGTGTGCGGCGCAAAGCGCCAAACTTGGTCTTCAGAACTGACTTTTTGAATAGATTTGGTCTTCGGAATGGACTTGGAACTGCATTTGAGGTCAAATAAGAGGGTGGAGATGGTGAACTGGTAGAATTTCCCCATGGAGCTAAAACTCTTTGAGTTTGGGCAGAGTAGGGGAGTCTAAAGAACTACAAAAAAGCGCGAACTGAGGAGTCTTCAACAACGCCACATACCCGTACGCATTTCAGTCAGGGCCCCTGAACCCCTACTCCCAGAGGCTTCAGTATCTGTGTCTATTTTGTCTAACTTTTGGCCATTTTACTTCATCACACTAATTTTGCAGTTTTACACAGTTACAAAATTAAAATGATTAAATGTGCGAAAAAAATACTCCTATGTTCTAAAACATAATTATGTGCTCAGTCTTTAGTTGTCACTTTGGGAGATAGCTGGAGATAATCTCAGGTTCGTTTCTTTTAATACTCGCTCGTTGCCTCTTTTTATTAATGTTACGTCTTTAATCATGTTTGTTGTAGGGCCTGGTCCACTGCAATGATCTAAGGGAATGCTTCGTTTATACTGAATTCTGCAGTTAAAATGTCGCGAAGCAACTGAAGTGCGCGTTATGAAATTTGTTTGTTGTAATGGAGATAATAATTTTCGTGAACAGCACTCATGGACGTTAGCCTTGGGACCTACTGGCCCTAGCTCGTATGCAAATAAATAAAACGATATGATTGACAGAGGGACTCATATCACCCGTCTTTGTTAGAGAAGTTGTGCCAGTGGGAGTCAGCACTTAATTAGTGACTGATGATCTTTGAAAAAGCGAAAATGCTTAAAATATGAAACTAAAATGTTGTAGAATTCCATGGAGGTAAAACTGGGAATAATATTACAAGACTTTGCCAAACCTACATTTCTGAAAATTCAACTGGCCCGACGGACCAGCTCAGTTGAATTCTAACTGGCCCGATATGAATTTCACTGGCCGCGGGCCAGCGGCCCAGTGCTAAATCGAGCCCCTGGCTAATGGCGGTCATATAGGGTCATAGTGAAAGTGACATAGTTGACTGGTATCATAATGGCAGTGATATTGCTGATGTATAAGTGACAGCGTGACATAGGCCGATGGTGTCAGCTTTGGCAGTGGCATAATTGGAAGTAACATAGCTGACGGTTTCATAATTGGCGGCAGTGGACTATTGAAAGTAAACATAGCTGATGTGTATAATTCGCGTGTACATTCATTGGAAATGTTATGTTTGTTGGTGCCATAGTGGGATCATACATCCATCAGAGCTCATCGCTTTGTCTTCAGTTCTCTGATGAAAAGGTGGAGAGTCCGTCATATGAATCGTCGTCACCCGCATCACTTGTATCAAGTTCTTCCTCTACTTCATCTGCAAGAGCTTACGGGAAGAATCGGACAATCACCCATAGTGGTTCTAAATGCCCATTTGATTTTAGTGTCGATCCATGTCCATCAGTTGGAGATGGAAGTCTACAACCTACAACGGAAGTAGCTGGCAGTCTCCATATAGCAACTTGATAGTTTCATTTCTACGGCAGATATGGTGTCGTAATGCTGCACGACACGGTGGTAACGTGGCAAGGTGAACCATCTGCCAGCGAGGTGCAATATACCTCATCACAACATTTTCCTTGATGAGAGTGTACATGAGGCTGTCAACACATCTCTTGAATCTTGGTACGTAAGCCAGACAGCGATATATGTTTCTTTCTCTACACTTTGCATTCTCTTTAACCATCACCATACTGTTTGACCCTGGAACAGGAAACAATTTTAGAGGCCTCATCAATCTAACAGAAATGGTCTTACTCAGGCGTAAGTTGTTGCCTTGTTGGCCTACATGCCTTCACACATAGTGATACAAATAGTGCCTTCAAGGTGACAGTGGAAGTGAAACTATCAAAGTGATGCAAAAGCTTCCAAAGTTCCAACCCTCCTAGCAGACCTAGGAAGTGCTTGGGAGGTCACTACAGGAATGTTTTGATGTTCGAAAGAATTTCATGTGCAATCTATGGTCGACCAAGATTCAAGAGTGGTGACATCCTCAGGTTCACTCTCATCATGGAGAAAGTTTTGATGACGGTATGTGCCACCTCGCCATGTCGTGCAGCATTAAAACAACACATCCGTAGAGATCAGGTTGCTATATGGATGAGACTAGTAGATACTCCCGTTGTAGACATTCCCTCTCTAACTGATGGACATGGATGGACACTACACTCTGGGCACTAGACCATTATGGGTTGATGGCACGGTTCTTTTCGAAACTCTTGCATATGAAGAAGAGAGACTTGATTACAAGTGATTTGGATGACGTAACGATTAGACAATCAGGACCTCTCACTGTTTCATCAGAGAACGAAGACAGCGATGACTCTGTGATCAGACCTGCAAACATGGGGAGGACTCTCAGGGAGGGAATAATTTGAAGGTTTGAGATGTGCGCGCGAAGCGCGATTTAGCGAGCACTTGGCGCGAAGCTTAACGGGTGCGGTCCAGGGGCCGCTTAGGGCCCCTGGTGGGGTTCAAAGGCAACGCCCGGCGGGGGTCCAGGGGGCAGCACCCCTGGAAGCTCTATTTTGGCCTTTGTGGGGCCTTTTGGAAAGCTCTCCTGACAACTCTTCCTCAAGATACTGCAAAGAGTTGTAACTAAAAATTTATCAGCAAAAAAGATAGAAGATAAACTCAATAAATTTCATTTATAACAGTTTCATTTGATACTGAAAGGGAGAAAATGATATTCACAGAAATTTGAAAACGGGTACATACATGAGTGACTCTACTGCCATGACTGCAGAATTCTTGCATTTTTTGGCCCATTTGAAAATGTCAATCTTACTTACATGTTGTCATTGCAAATCTTGCAAAACAGATGATTTTTTATATACGGCATCCCCACAGATGTAGTCTTTTTTTAAACTTGTGAGACCATGTCTTCGCTGTTTCCGAGGCTTTTTCCCCAATGACTTTTTGCTTCCGAGCCGACATTGTTTTGGTTTTTAACTTTGATCACTCAACATAATAGATTAACGTCATTCCGTAAGCACCACATTACGTCAAACAAAGGACTTGCCACTCGCGTACGTTTCATAGGGTAGTATTGGCACTCGGTACTCAGGCTGTATTTTTGATGACCTTGACCCAATATAAAATCAGTATTTAACATACACATTTGTACGCACCTTGAATATCTCAGGGGGGGTAGGACATCCAACCTAACAGGCAACAGCAAATTCAAAATGGCATCAAATTCCGGGTGCTAGCCTGTTTCAAAGACTTAACCGTATGAGGGCGCTATTACTTGCATATCGAACGGTTACACACAGACTTGACTAAAGACTAGGCCTAGTCACGAATATTAAATCTTAAATGACTTTTATTGGAAATCACACTAGTTTGCCAGCGGGGTTAATCCACTAACCCCGTAGGATTTGAAGTCAATAACTTTTTCCTTAATTTATCATTGATATTACTAAGATCTTTTGAACAAAGGTTGAAAAGTTGATTCTTGTTAATGCCATGGTGACCGAGGCTGCCATAGTCATGCCACGTGCAGTTCCCCAAATTACCGTTTGGAAATCCCCAATTGCCCAAATCGAGCAGATCGTGTCCTACCCCCCCTGGAAATATCTTATATTACATGAAAGAATAGAGGCACAGGAACTAGGCTATTTTAATTCTTTATTAAAAACACTCAGGTGGTAACGATACGGCATGTAAACGCTGGTAACTGGCGAATTTAGTTTAAAATCGTATTTATTCAATTATCGGGAGGATAGGGAATATGGCCGTAAGGGCGGGAGTTAAGCCACATTATCGGGAGGCTCCGGCGAAATCGGGAGGGTTGGCAGGTCTGATGATGCGTGATTCAACTATGTCACCAACAACAAATAAAATTTATTATATTATTGAATAAGAAGAAGAAGTTGATGGTATAACATTTCCAATATGACACTGCCAACGGCTGGACACCATCAGCTATGGCACGTCCAATAATGGACACCATCACGTAAGTCACTGACAATTATGACACCATCAGCCAACATGTCACTTAATAAAACTCTCAACTGAAGCCAAAATAGTGACATACGGACTGAATACACGTGCGCTATCGAATATGTCAGCTACCGTCATAGATGCGTGTCAGGAACATTGATAAATAATGTGTCACCAACAACCATGTCATTACAATGACACATGGCCAACTCTGTCACTGCCACATTCTGTTCACTACCAACCCTGTCACTTCTGTGTTTTGGCCAAAATGCGCTTCTAAATTGTCAAATCCGCCAACTCACAAGTACCAAATTAATGACTTTTGTTCAATTTTGACACTATATTCTATACTTGGTGCTCATATCTCCAAAGGAGGGATTAAGTTCAACAAAAAACCAAATGGCTGCACAAACAAAGAACCCAGTAAAGTTACCTGTGATCTTTTTGGATTCCTTGGCCTTGTAAACCATGGGTATGGACACGAGAATCATGCTTCTTACCTCTTCAAAGGCGAATGTTGTACCAAATCCAATTTTCTTGGCCCTTCGGGGGGGACCATTTTGAAATTCAAGATTGCTGCCGCAAAATGAATAGTTCCGCTGGTGTATCAATGGTGTCATTGAATATTTTGACCCTAAAACGGGTGTAGACACCAGAATTTTGCCTCTCCGATATCAGGACCAAGATAACAAAAGGAGTTCCAATGGATGGCTGCAAACAACTAAATGGGCTAGCATGTTAATCAATGGTCTCATTGCAATTCCTTGATCCTCATCCTTTTTTTTATTTTCTTTGGTTCTCTACTTAAAAATGGTGTGCTTAATTTTATATGATCTTTGAATGCTCTACCTACAACCATCTACAACGAGGTTATTACACATAATTCTAGGATGAATCTTTCAAAATGTGTACTAATTTTTATCATATGGATCAGCCGGGGCATCTGTATATTCCCAAATCCATACCATGTAACATTGGACTTCTAATGATAAAATCGATGTCAGAAATGAATTCCCAGCCACCTAAAAACCCCACATAAACGATGAAAATTAAACATAATACTAGGTTAAGTCACCGAAAATGGTACTTTTCATATGACTGCCGGCGGCCATCCTGGAATTCCAAATCCATAACATGTAAACTGGACCTCTAAGATAAACGATGTCAAAGAAATGAATCCCCCACCCAGCACGCACCCAAACCCCTAAAAAACGAGGTATTAACCGCATACTTTTAGGTACAAAATTAAAATTTATATTTTTTTAGTTAAAAAATGGCTTACCAACCCGCTGCCATCTGGATCTTTCGGAATTCCAGCCTTTTCAAAAAGCACCTGTGTGAATTCTTAAGGTCAATGGTCCAACAACTCAAAGCAGTCTCAGACTCTCTTGCGGATGAATTGAAGCGGGGTTCTACGCAGGTCCTTGACCTATCGAGTGTGGGCCGCCTTTTGTCATTATCTATTCAGAATATGCAAATGAGGTACTTAGTATGGATATTGGTGATGACGTACGACATGGCGAATACCTGTTCCATATAACACGCGCATATACCAAGTTCCATGTAAATCGGTCATTTGCGTTTCTGGTTGTAGAAGGAAAATTACCTACCTTTTGAATAACAATGGACCGCCCCGCCCCTACATCACTCATCTCTTCATATATCTGCACAGCATGAGAGATGGCCGCTATAATTGGTCCTTCGCAACATTTTCCATAAAGATAAACCCTTACGTGGAGTTACCGGTTTTTGAACAATAACACAATATTGCCTGTATAACACAAAACTTTTTTCCGTCACGTACGGATTTACTTGTCCCCAATGAATGACGACGTCGAATTTGGGATTTCTTGGCCGCCACGCCTGATTTTTTTCACCCACGATTATAATCATATTCAATTAGGAATCAAACGCATTTAAAAACGTTTTAAATATTTTTGTTAATATAGCATGGTGAAGAATAAAAAACACATACGAAATGCACAGTGGTACATATTGTTGAAGTCCGATTTAAAGCGCACATATTTTTTAGTAATTCGCACGGTCCTAACTAAGAGAAGAAACTCCGAAAGCCTTCGATATTATTTTCGGTTAAAATTGTTAATATCACGGCTTGAAAAGTGTTACAATGTAAAGTATAAAGCCGCTTTTGTTACTGAGTTCTTTGCATCGTCTCCTGCTATGATTTGTTCAGCAATTGGAATCCAGTCGCATTTAGTTAGCGAGTAAAATATCCCTCTCACTCTTTCAACTTTGGAAATAATGGTTCATTGGCTACGGGGTTTATTTAAGGTGAGCGATGATGTATTTCAGCTATTGCTCTTCAATTGCTACTCAGACGCTTTCCCGTCGGGCGAATTGACCCGGCTTCCTAGGCCATGATTGGGACATATTCCAAGGCCTCTGACTGTTCCCGGTTATTTCTTTAGGATGGCCACGAACACGCGTTCTTTCGCTGATTACCAATAATACCAACGAACTCCAGGCGTGAGCTGTTTTCGCACCTTACCACCGAGTCAAAGTTTCCATACTAATTAAAATATTACAAAGTGCTACGACTGTGTTAATAACGTCACACAACTAACTCGTCATAGCACTCCTGCAACTCACGAACATGTTATAGCCTGCGATTTTGGGAGCCATTTTGGAAATCTGCAAAAACACCGTGCCTGATCATCTGGCGACGGTAAACTTCTGAACACCACATGCCTGACGATGTTTTTTGGCTATCTAAGGAATCATTTTATATTCGAGGGGCGCCTGGCGAAATCAACGAGAAAGTGCATTTTTTTTCCTTTCTCCCCGTGCCGTAAGTTTAGTTGTAATGGCTTGGGCGGTACCAGGTAGATGTAAGCGTCCACCGTGACTCGCCGATCCAAGATGGCGTTCCGACCTCTAGCTTTTAACTCACTCTGTGACATATTCCTGATGAAAGCTCCTCGACACTCGTTTTTGAATTAACCAACAGTGCGTTTTCTTCTAGTTCACAGCAGGCTCCAATTTCTTACTATATGCGCTTGCTGGCCTCCACGCGAGTTTCGGTTTTTAAAACTTGGTAATTCAAAAAGGTATAGGAAGGCTACCGTCACCTGTAAAGAATAAGAATGAAGCAATTAGTGAAATGAAAAACACAAGTCAAGTCTGAGAAAGTGTAGGTCGAGCTCTAGACACAATTACTTGGTATGTTAATTGTCCGCAGGAACATGAAATAGAATTGATGTGGTTTGTGTCCATTCTTCAAGGAGGGACCAAAAAGGCATTCAAAATCTGTGGTGATGACATATCATTTGTGCTACCATTGATTTATCAGAGAGGTGACTAGAAATCCAGGTGGCTGGTGCATGTGTGAATCTATTCATGACACTGACTGATAATCAATAGTTTCACAAATGATGTCACTGGTAGTGTATTCTTTTTCTTGTCATGGCCCTGTTTTATTGTCAATGGAATGTCCTACAAAGACTTAGAGCAGGTTTATCATCTCATTTCTGAAACCATTTACCGTTTAACTCTTTGAAGTGAATTTGAAAGACAATTAGGGAACACCCCTGGGATGTGAAAGCTAAACATGGTAAAATTATATAATCTTGAGCTCTTGCAGTTCATCTAACAAATTTTGAAAGTATAAAATGGCGATTGGCATCACGTTTTTGTGTGTTGCGGAATTGTAATCATTTTAAGACTTTAACCGTCCCGCATCGAATGTTAGAATTTTTATCCTCTGATGGAATAATTTTACCTGCACAACAAGCCATGCGATGACATTACCAAGCAATAGCTGTGAAAAGATTTTGTCTGCCGTGCTATCACACGATGAACGATTTCCATAAATATACAAGCTGAAATCATACAATTGGAATACTTAGGGTTTTTTGGATCATTCTAGTTTAAATAAAAAAAGGCAAAACAAGAATTACAAACAGAAACCAATACAAAACTCTCTGAAACCATTTATCATTGCTTTCAAATGTGCACTGAATGTAACAAGTCAATACAAATCCATAATTATAAAATGACAAAAGATCGCATGGTTTATGGGCCATGTTGTACTGTATGAATAGAAAATTCTGAGAAGCGGTCTCAGTTTCAACAAGAATCAACATATGTTATGACATAATTGAACACGTACAAAAACTTGTTGGAAGCCTGTAGTATCATAAATATGAACCTAATACATAACATAATAGTTTTCAAACAAATGGAGGCGAATTTTCCTGCAAATGTCCTACGTCATCCCCTCTTAATAAAAATGTAGTTTAAATTGCTTAACGTTTGTTAATGAGATTCTTATTGATAGAGAAGAGTGTTCTTAATTGAGCTGCTGTAAGACGCATTTAATCTGACAACAAAGCCGACGTTATGATACTTACATAAACAACCAAAGCGCCCACATTGTTCCCATACCCTGAGATCTTGGATTTGTTCTGTGTAAGTATAAAGTTTCACAACTGCAAAAAAAGTTTAGTATTGCAATTGTTACGCATACGTTGCAACAGAAGCAAAAAGACAACCAAAAACAAATAACAAAAATATTTCATTGCTTGCAATTGCTATATGTTACGAAAAACAACAAAACTCGCATCTTATGATTAGAGTCAAGTCAGCTCAGGCGATACCGAGAACGGAATCTTGGACGAATTTGAAAAGCGAAATCTATGATTACTAATGCTCCTGCGGGTATGATGGATATGTGTGGAGAATCCTGTTGTGGGGTATTTCAAATTTATAACAGTAGATGCGTTTTGCCTATAAACCACAAGTTAATGGGGGGGGGGGGGGGGGGGGGGGGGTCCACGTGGCCGCAACATTTTGTTTTATCTTAAATATTTAAAAAAAAAAAAAAAAAAAAAAAATTATTGCCTTAAAAATCCCACTTGTGCTATTTTGGTGGAAACTCTTCAAATCGGCCCTGGCGTTATTATGCTAATTAGCAAATTAAGCCTTTTGTGGCGCTATCAAATTTGTTTGCCCCTTACATCGAACCTGAGGAAAACATTTAAAAATTTATTTCAGCAGTGTTAATGTTTTTATGTTCTCCTATTAATAACAAGATTTATGGAATCAGTCTTCGGGAAATTGGTTTTTTCATTTTTGGCGGGAGAATTTTGTGCACTTTGTAAAATCATATTTGAACCGCCAGTTGAATCGGTACACACCGATTTTCCCTCCTTTTTTTCGGTTATGTGGTTCGTTAATGTACCTCATCAATGACTAGAGTATTTGTAAAAATTTCACCGGCCAGTGGTTTTCAGGGTGGTCCACGTGGACCCCCCCATACAGTGTGAGTCAAAATGATTGTTCCCCAAAAATACCTGATTTTTTTTTCTTGTCGAAACTGTGCATAATTGCTCTTTAAAATTGTAATACTTCGAAAGTACATTTAAATCGCTTTCACCAAACAGGAAGTTGAATTTTTCTTTTTGGTTCAGGCAAGCAATATCTTCACTCAAATTTAAATAAATGCCCCAATTTTGCCTTTGTACCAGATTCTATTGATTTGGCCATTGAGCGCACTATTTCAAGTGGGATCCCTAATTTAAGTCAGCCTCTCTCTGCTCAGACATAACTGATGGGAACGGGTGTTCACTTTAGGTTTGAAGTGGTTTCTAGACTAGACATTCGTTGAACACGATCCCACCGTCCCGTTTTTTTTGAAAAATTGCCCAAAGTGCTTTTCCGTCCGGGGGTGGGCTCCCTTTTGGGGGTCGACTTATAAGTTTTTCAGTATCTTTGGCCAATTATTGTAATTTTGTGTGCATTTAATATGTTTTCCAGCCATGACAAAATCGATTGCAAATCATTTTCAGAATCAAAAATGGCTGCCGTATGCCAGAAAATTCCAAATGGCGACCCAAAGTAACACTTTCGAACTACATGAGAATATGACACTGTTGTGCTAAGCAGTTCTAACTAATGGATTTTAGTGTCCATTTGGGATGTGTTTGGGTACAAAGAATACATTCTGGTTGTTTTTCACAATTCAAAATGGCCGTCAAATACAAGAAAATCCAAAATGGCTGCCATGAATGATGCCATAGTTGGGGCCAACTTATCATTAATGGCATATACAAACAACAAACACCACCCTTCGTTTGAACTTTAAGTGTATGTTTTTTTATCTCTCTGGATGCTTTCTTGTCATATCCAGCAAATTGCAAAAGTTTTTTGATTTCCAAAATGGCTGCCGTGTACTTCAAATTCAAAATGGCGTCCAAATTCACTTTTTTGACCAAAGATCATTTCACGGTCAGTCGATGTCAATGATTAATCTTGTCCTCTGCAGTTGTGTCCCCATTAATAGTTTGAACCCTTCAGTACAGTGTCTTTCGTGAGCGAGTGGTTAAAGGCTAGTCCCGGTGACGAACACTCACATATGAAATGTATATTGATGTGAGGCTGGCGCTTCATAACTCGGGCATTCAATTGACAGAGGACGGTGAAACCATGGGGTCTTTGGGGAGATCCAAAAACTCCGAATTGCCCCCCAAAAAGTGGTTTCGGGTGACAATTTTGCAAAATCTCTTCCCCCAAAATGGAGTCTTTGCGTGAAAGTTTTGCCAAAATTTTCAGAAAAATAAGAGGTCTTTGGGCAAAATATTAAAATTTGCCCCCCTTTCCCTCCCCTATCGCCCCCCAAAAAAAAAAATTGGGGCTCTTTCGGTTGACAAGTGGTAAGATTTGCCAAACTGTTCTTTGGGTGCACCGTTTTCACTAATGGTGTCTTGGACGACAAACGTGCTGAAAAAATAGCCTTAAATAGGCCTACTGTCACCTCCAAAGTGGGAGTGTGCCACCCGGGTGTTGTCCTCGCTGATATTAACATGGCATTTATATATTCAGCACATGTAAAACTGATTGCACTGGAATGATATTGTCTTGTTCCTATATTATATAAGCCAATATATTGTATTCTCTATATCAGTGAACCAAGTTTAACAAGTCTAAAGGTGGCATTTTGTGATCCTCCAACTCGTTCCCCGACTTGCCTAAAAAGTTGAGATTTTCATATCACCTGAACGCTGTTGCCTAAGTATAGTGTGTGTCCTGATCATACGTGCAAATTCATCTACTCTGGAAGAAATTCCTCAATTTTGTATTTAACTGTCCGAAAATTTACAACAAAGGGCAGCGTGATACAAACATTTGCTCAAAACATCAAAACGAACTGCTGTCAAATCAACTGAATTTTGAAATAATCTTCTCTCGCGATATCTACACAAGAAAATACATTTAGCAATGTTTATCACATATAGCAATAATGGATCAAAAATAAGAAAACAACATCGCACATATTATAATTTTTGCACATTATTTGTCATTATGGGATGGGATTTTGAATTTCTTGGTACTTCCACAATATTTTTTTTTCTGACTTTGTGGCCCCAAACAAATATCAGGGGTGGCGCCAGGTAAAATAAGAGGGGTGAAACATCATGTGTGGGAAACATTACAAAATAACTCATTTTGGTTAAACCCCTAATATTGTGCAATTTTTATTGCCCGTAAAACCCTGTTTTCCCTAATTTTGAAAGTCTCGGGGGCAGCAGCCGCCCCTGCGCTGCCACCCTTCCTCCTCTCCTGGCGCCAACCGCCACCCACCTTTCTGAAAATCATTTCTTTTTCACACTAGCCATAATGTAGTAAAAACTTACCAACCTGCAACTGCTATCGCACTTCACAATCATTTAAAAAATGTTCACCACGTCATTCAAAGACCCCTTTTTTGGAAAATTTCACAAATGCCTCTATTTTTTATGAGCAAATGTTTGTATTATTATACGCTGACCCTAGCGTGTTGTTATTTTGTCCGTTTAACGGACAGAAAATACAAATTGTGCAAATTTTTCTTCCAAGATTATGAATTTGATTAGACACACACACTCACTTAAGCCAAACGATCAGGTGATATAAAAATCTCAACTTTTTTAGGTATTAAACAGTCGGTAACCAACGTGTGGCCTAGTGGTTAGAGTACTTGCCTCCATTCGGGAGGTCGCTGGTTGGAATCGCGGCGGGTCATCCAAGAACTTGGTACAACTCCCTTCTTGTCAGACGCTCAGCATTTAAAGAATGGAGTAGGGAGTAACACGCGGAGCTACAGAGACTAACCACCTGTAGCTGTGTCGCGCTGTACTTTGCAAACGCCTTGCAACAGGGTTATGGAAAGATAGGCAAACCGCCTTCTGCGCCATTTTCACAGGGCCAAGATGCTGGGATCACAAATAGCACCTTTAGGCTTTAACTTGGTCATTGATATTAATAATATATGTTTTGGCTTATATAGGAACAAGACATAGATCTTGTGCAATCATTTTATTTATGAATATATTAAATGCCCATGTTGATATCAGAGGGTGGCGCCATAGGCCTAGTAAGGCTTCTTAAGACCCACATGTTTCAGCATCGTTTGTTCACCCAAAGACCCCATTTTACAAAACGTTCATCCAAGACCCCTTTTTTATTTTTGCAATCTGAAAATTTTGAAAATTTTTTGCCCAAAGACCTCTTATTTTTTAGAAAATTTTTGGCAAAACTTTCACCAAATACCAAAACCATTTGGGGAGATTTAGGTCAAATTGTCACCCTCCAAAAACTCACTATTTTCGGGCAATTTTGAAATGTCTCATCACGAAAGACCACATCGTTTTTGCACATCCTCTGTCACTGGGTGCCCTGAGTTTGGAACGGCCGGGCCTACACCTGTATAAATATTCCATGTGAGTGTTTCCATGCATGACCGGAGCTATAGCACTCGAGCACGAAAGACACTGTACAGTGTACTGAATGGGTCACTTGAGCCACCTGGGGGGCATACTCCCACTTTGGAGTGACGCTAGGCCCTATATGTAGGCCCGTAAGACCACTTTTCAGCATCATGCGCCCAAAGATCCCATTTCAAAAACGTTCACGCCCAAATAGACCCCATTTTTGGCAAATCTTACCACTGTCCACCGAAGACCCCCCCCGAATTTTTTGAGGGAAAAATTTTGAAATATTTTGCCCAAAGAACAAACATTTTAGAAGATTTCGCAAAATTGTCAACCACTTTTTTTGGCAATTCTGATGTCTCTCACCCAAATCCCCCCATTGTATGTTTCACTCCTCTGTCACTGAATGCCCGAGTTAGGAAGCGCCGCCTTACAACAATATAATTTCAACGTGAGTGTCGTTCAACCGAGAGGCTATAACAAACACTAGCGGCACGAAGACAAACGGTACTGAGGGTCAACTATTCATTTGGGTGGGCTACCCCTGCAGAGGGCAACTAATAATCAATTCGCTGTAGAAGTGCCACGTAATAGGATTGTTTCCCCCGCATGGGTCCAAACAAATTACAGGGCCACAGGACAAAAGGTTCTAAAATATAGATAGAGAGGCAAAACGTTTATACGTAATCTTTAGAAATACCCGTCCTCGCATGTTTTTGACCGACCACAAGAAAACATAGCGTACCACAATAGAAAGCAATATGGCTGCCTCCGCTTCTTTAACATACTGTGGTGCCGCTTTGCATATACACTAATCGGTAGTGATAAAATTAATGTATGTGTTTAGAGTGGCCATGGTGTAAATAATAGTGGTCCTGGATCATTGTGCTCAGAATATACTCTTTTTTCTCATATGATGCTCGCTTTAGGTGAAAGATGTATTCATTGAGGCGGTTTAATTAAATCACGACGGACTGATTTGTCATTTCGATATCGTTTGTGTGGCCATGGGTAATACAAAATTTACCACCCATAGCACCACATCCACCAACTGATAATTTTTGGCGGATTGTTTTGTATCGAATTGACATATGTGGGGTATACAAGCACCCAAACTAATAATTATTCCGTGCAATATTCCAAAATGTCACGTCCCAGCAGGAGCGACTGGTTTTGAATGGGTTCACCCCCGTGGCACAGGACAAATGCTACACAATGAACGTTTTGAATTCCCCCCGCATAAAGCCTTCTAATTTGTTGGACCGTTGCTGTGGCAACAGACGAATCCATTACGTGGCACTTCTACATGCGATTGACATCAAACCTACCGGGAATGATCATTTGGTCAAAAAAAAAAGTTTGTGATTTTGGACCCATTTGAATTCTGAGGTACACGGCAGCCATTTTAGAATTTAAAAACTTTTGCAATTTGCTGGATATGCCAAGAAGTATTTAGGAGGAGAGATAAAAAACGTACACTTTAGTTCAAACAGAAGGGTGGTTGTATTAATGCCCATAATTATAGATTTTGGCCAAATTATGTGTCATTTCATGGCAGCCCATTTGGATTTTCTTGTATTTGCGGGGCCAGTTTGAATTTGAAAACAAACAGAAAATGTATTCTTTGTACCCAAACCATCCAAATGACACTAAATTCACTAGAACTGCTTAGACACAGTGATGTTCATATTCTCATTTAGTTAGAAAGTGTAATTTTGGGCGACTTTTGAAAGTGTTCTTGCATACGGCAGCCATTTTGGATTGTGAAAAATGATTGAATCGATTTGTCATGGCTGAAACATATAAATGCACCTACCAAAATTACAAAATTGACCACAGGAACTGAAATGAATTTAGAACCCCAAAATGGGAAGCACCCCCGGAAAAAGGGGGGCAATTTGGCAAAATTTGACCATTTTTTTCAAAAAAAAAAACGGCCGTGGATCGTGTTGCCCCGAAAATATTTTTTAAAAGTCTAGAAAACCACTTCAAACATAAAGTGAAAACATTTCCAATCCGTTTATGTCCTGGAGGCTGACTAGTAGGTTTTTTTATGCCAGTTGTGTATAAAAATTGCGTGCTTTATTCGTGAACCGGTTGATTATTTTGCAATATGGTGACCTTTTATTAAACTGCTAGTTAGCCATCTCTAATGACACCATTAACTCCGAAGTCAATTGTAGTTGACTGACCCACAATGATTCCATAAAATGCCAGCAAATGGCTTGACACCAGATTCTCTTTGGATAGGTTTTACGGGAATAATAGGCACGCCTTCGGACCATATTTTTTCAATGGAAATACTTAATGGTGAACAAGATGGCCAGGATGAGACCTGTTGGTTTCAATGGAAATTGTTTAACGGTGAACAATATCGCCCGATGCCCAATGAGAAAATTCTCCACAATTACAGAAACACTCCAAAACACCGAAAAGTTGACGCATAGAACAGGCCCATGACATGTATAGGGGATCAACAAATGGAGCACCAGTCATCGGCGAACATAAGGAGAATTGCATTATTAAGTATCAAGACCTCCCAATTTGTGGTATTTTCACAGAGTTATCCTCAAAGCGTACAGACGCCACCTAGAGGCATATCAAGAATTGCGTTGAGTTTAAGTTGGGATATTAAGGGGACAGAGAAATGTGATTCGAGATGTCTTGGAGCAATGATGACCAGGGCAAATTTCGTGTTGCAAGGATGGTTTTGTTGAAGGTGATGGCCATTAAGCTGGACATAGATTATAAGACATTATTAAAGAAATAGCTTAGTGATAACTGCCTGCCATTTGGTCTTGTGAACAAAGTAGTAGCTCACAAGGCTTCTTAAAGTGTTTATCGGTCATCTCTGATTGGCACGTGTATTGATAGAGTATTGATTGGAAGAGAACATATATACTTAAACAGTAAATAGTTGTAGTTAATTATAAAATATCTTGCCTGTTTGAGAAATAAACAGTTATCTGGTCCCGTTTTAAGACCGACAAATTACTGACTGTTAGTGGTCCATCGGACATTCCACGATTGTGATGAGCCAAACAAAACAAGGTGAAATCAAGCACATGGAAAGTTGTGTTGTGTCGGAAATGGCTAATTACACTAGGAGGAAAAACTAGTACACAACCTCGGAAATAGTAGAAAGGTTAACAATTTCATGCTGTATTGCTGTGGAAAGATGCACAGAGAAGATTTGCAGCATCCACATTCTTTCCCGATTATGTTTAATGCTAGTTTCGGTCATGCAATTTTGAAATATTATCTGTGATCTCAAGAAGATCCTTGCCCAAAAGATCATTTTCTGATAAAACTGGTTAGTGGGTTCAGAACAGCTGAATGCGTAAAAGAAGGAGGACACACACTTCTTAGGAATGAATCGAAGAGATTGGTCCAGAACCATCAACAAGAGGTGAAACATCGGAGATTCTCTTGAGATGCAATGGTAATAAGGCTTCCACATTGTGAAATCCACAGAACCAATTATGCTAAACGTACACAAAACATTACTCTTGAATTCGAAACATCCGAAGTCAAAGTGATATCCAATCAATGGAAATCTTTTACAGCTATCGTCTGCTCATATAGTTTATAGAGCATTATTTTCGAAGTGGTTTCTTTGTTTCGAGTGAAATTCTATTCGCGAATCACGCTAGCTCATATTAAAATACTTGCATGCGTGCATTCAACCCAATTGATACTGCATGCGTGCATTGTCAGAGGGTATGTATTATCATGC
>JAMKCH010025511.1:0-56363 GCA_023653785.1 Ophioderma brevispina | reverse complement strand
TTTGCCTTGTCAGAAGCCTATGCAGTTGATTTAACTATCTAGACCTTAATTTGCTTGTTGACTGCATGGTTACCGCTTGGCACGAGTGTTCGCTTTGCCTATTTGCAGTTAGTGTTCCCATTGGGAAGGATCCTTTCAAACAACACACAAAACAAAACACTCCAGCCCATGGGATCCCTAACTTTTTTGATCAGGACTCCATTAGGGAAATAGGCTGTGGAGCAGCACCATATTAAAGAAATGAGAGTGCCAGTTATTAGCACGCCTTCCATACAACTTGATATCCTACAATAAGATTAAAAAAAAAAAAAAAAACAAAAAAAGCTGCAGCCATAAATTTGTGTGGATTTTGCCATTTTGTTTTATTAAAACTAGCATGGAACACTTCTGGAAATTGGAAAAAGCAAATTTGTGAGGCTTCAGGTACATAAACAATTTGGAATAGATAAAAATGATTCCAGCTGGATTTGACATTATATTGCAATTACTGTAGGCACAAAGCCAGGCACACCCTTGTAGGGGTAGATCTTTTCTTTAGTTTTTCTACATCTACCAGGGTAACCAGCTACCCTCTCATCAGATTTCCTTAGGAAAACCCAATGGGGGTGGATGGTTTAGCCGCCGACCACCAGACCTGGACAAGTAGTACTGGTTAACAGGATTCCAGTGGCAGGCCCTCAAGAAACATGTACGTCACAATTAACGCACCTCACCAACCTATGATTGACTAGCGTTGAAAGACGTAACAAATAATGGCTGAGATGGCTCTCCTAGTGGTTAGGGTGCGGCCTGTGGCGCAAAATTACCAAATCCCGGGTTCAAGGCCCGGGTGGGGTCACTTGCTGGGATTTCTTCGGGAACTCAATTCTGCATTATCGGGATACCAGCTATGGATTAAATACAGAATACGCTCTCCTCCATGCGTTACCTTGGAAGTGGCATATGAATCAATGAAGCATCCTGTCCTTCGGAACAGGGAATGTGAGAGTCGGGTCGTGTGTACAGAGAGTCGCGTCACAACAGTACATTGTTATTTTACCCAAAATTTTGATTAAACTATTTATTTTTCTCAATTTTATTTGAGAAAAGATTCTCACAGGCAAAGTAAAAAAAATTTGCTTTACTATAAAGGAGAAAAGGGGATTCCCTAGAGTTGTTTATGCAGGATGCAACTGTAGATAGATTGCCAATAAGGGAAGTGGGGAATTCCCCCCAAGATGTAAACTTAGTACTGAGTCAGTTTGTTTTTATGCTAAAAGATCAAAACATTGCAAGATCTGGGAATTCCCCCATACCAGTTTATATATATGAAGTGATTTTGTAAGTAATTCGGGTGATGAATCAGATTGGTCAGTAAGTGTAAGGTTATGTTAGCATAAGATGAGTTGTAATGATTATGTTAGAAAGGGAATCTATCTGTGAGTAGTAAATCCTATCATGAAGGACTTCTGTCAGCATCCACTACTAACAAGAGCTAGAGATAGTAGTGTTACTTGCATTTTTAAGGAGGCAGACATCAAGGACCTAGTGCCAGGATATATAATTCCATGGGAGCAGGTGGCTGTTAACTCTATCTACTGTATCTTTGAAGCCGAAAAGTGATGGGAATCAAAACAGGATTATTCCAAATTGTGGACAGATAGAAATCGTGGTTGATTATCTTGGACTTGATACTGTGGATTTTATTATCGTCGAGGGAATTAATTTATCTTGTCGTCTGAACTGCTGGACAAGATTACCTTCAGGACTGAGAAGATTCCTTGGAATATTAATACCTGAGGAGTTGTGTATGAACTTGTGCGCTGTCATTTTGGAGTATTCGCTGTGAGGACACATCTTCGTGGACAACTGCAACGCTCTTGTGGGACCATTACTGGACATTCTTGAGGACAATAAAGTATTAACATATGTGGGTCATTGGGGTAATTCCTGTCTGCCTGTTGGTCACATCCACAGATGTTTTGGACCTACCAAATTCTTGAACCAAATCAAGTAAAGATCATTTAACACTGTTTTTTATTATAGATAATTTAGATCATTTGTGCACATGGCTCATTTATTTGTGTTTGAAAGGTATTTCTGACCTTAGAGTCTACGAGACGTCATAAACAAAATGTACATCCAGGTCAGTGTTCCGAATAAGAGTAGGGTGTAAACCCCTGACTGTTTCTTCCCAATCTGCCCCAGTCTCAAAGGTGGGCCATGTAGGAGCGTCCGTTTTTTGTATCATGAATACACACAGCCCGGATCAGGCTTACTCAGTTTAAATCATGAACATACACCGCAAAGCATTGCTTACCAAGACAAACTCAAATCGCTATCAACAGAATGGAAACAAAGCTGAAAACTGCCAGGACAATCACGATCACTTATACTGTATGCGCAGACGCGATCAGATATACAATGGTAAACCATGTTCACGATCCACTGTAATGCACAAGAACAAACACACTTCGCCAACAACTACTTCACCATCTAAAAACAGAACAACATGTAAGCAACAAAACACCCAGCTAGCGATCAACATCCTCAAAACACAAACCACTATGCCAATACCAAGAACTCCAACATACAAAATATACAAACCCAACACTAAATAAACAAAATCATGTGCTCTGTAAACCAGTAACTTTTTAAGTAGTCTTTATAATCCAGGGGTCAAGTAATAGTTTGCAGTGACCCGGCTCCAATGGAACAAACCATGAAACTGAACTGCAAAAGGCCATTGCCAAGAGGTGGGATAGAAGAATAGATACGCTTAAGAGAATGGATGAGCGAGACAGACACGTTATGGCCACTATTTCAAAAGAGCATTTCACTCTGGCCATAACCACTTCCAACTCCAATTTTTAAGATGCACCAGTCATTACCAACTCACCGTCACAACGTCATCTCAGAGGATCTCAACTACACCAAACTACAAATTTCTACTTACACATATAAGAGCCCAACCCAATGGTAACATTCCTTTAAAGTGTATGCATGCAGCCAAGATGACACGGACAGCTAAGGTTACTTGGGGATCCACAAGAAGAGTCTCCCCAAGGAACAACCTGAATAACACAAAATAACCACACCCATTTCTTGCGTTTAAAAAAAAGCATTAATTGTAGACTTATTATATCGCAGCCCCTATACGTTCAAAATGGCAGCTGCTTTTAAAATTACTAGCGCCGATAAAATATGAAATGAAGATGCATTTCGTTAAAGTAAAATGCACAAACACTTTTTCTTCAAAATTTGCCTTTATTGATTTTGACATCATGGGGATTGGCAGCACTTCATCAAGGGAACTACGGTGATGCAAAATTTTGTGAACCAAATAGCCTGCTGTGCAAGGAGTTTCTTGAAATAATTTGAAAGGGCCATGCAAACGAATTCAAATTTTGGTGATTAAGTTTGTTTAATAATGATTCATAGAACAAAATGCTAACATTTCAATTTATTAAAACTTACATTTACATTTCATAAATCAATTCATTTTGAAATTGATAATCGATCTGACTCGGTGGGGAAACATTACAGGTGGTTTATCACAAAAACACAATTACACAATTTATAAATCTTCTTTTAAATTCATACTTTACTCTCCCGGCTGCAGGGATGAGGCTGCTAAATGAGTATTTTCCCAAGAAATCCTTAGACACCGAGCAGGTCCACCAAAAATCTTACATGTGGTCCTTCTTTTTGACCTGAAAAAAATTGTTTGCTCCTCCCTTCCCCCTGAAATCGAGGTACAAATGGCCATCTACATCAACGGAAGTACTTTGTATGAGGACACGAGGCCTGCGCTTGAGAACCTTTTACCCCATTTCCCTAAATTTCACTTAATGGAGATGAGAGCTCAATGGATACAGAACCTATACAGCGCTTTCATTCGCAAGACACATTTTAAACCACACCGTTATCTCATTTACAAATGGTTTAACTTTAAAATGCATACCATTTTTAGACTTTTTCCAAAAACCTGTCTGTGGTCCCTGCATCTGTGGCATCCAACTGTTCTGAGGCGGCCATTTCCTGGGCTTTACCGTAAAACCCATTTTTGGAATAATCTCTTCAAATGAGAACCCATTCACATAATATTTTTGGGTGTGGAAAATTAGCCCGCTTAGCTTTGATCATCAATTCTTGTATACTTAATGTCAGCATACTTAATGTACAGCAAATTGCCTCTCCCCAAATATAGAGAGTAAACCAGGGGTTGGGGCACTCACTTAAAAAAATGGAAGGCCAGGATTGCTAGTACGCCCTTTTTCAACATGCTCATACCAATTAACACCCATTTTCCTTCTTTGTTTTGCTATCCACAATTGACCCCTTTACTGATTTGAGAATCCATGAACTGGCCCCATTTTGGACAAAATTCTCATAATAAGTGTCAAAATCCTACCACTTTTTATTTCAATTTCATTTCAAACAGTCAATTGTAAGTCTCCCAATTGTACTAAATGATAGTTTGCATGGGACTTTGGGCAAAATTTTACTCTTTTGCACTAATTTAACCCCTCTTTTTTTGTTCTTCTTGCTTAATTAAAAAATAACATCCCCCTCTTTTGCAGTAAAACTCCACTGAATGACCCTTTATTGAGGTCGCACTCGGTCACGGGCCGATCATACCCTGTCACTTCCAGAGGTACCACATCCCCAGAGTGCTGCACGGCGGGAAACAAAATGTTGGATCGTACCTTTTCATCACTGTCTGTGAATGCAATCAATACGCTGATCTTTGGTGGCCTATTTTGTTGGATGACTTGTGCGACTCCGATCACCTCTCACACCATCTCTTGATGGCATTGAGAAGCTGCTCCGTGTCTTGTACCCTGTCTGCAAGTCGATTTCACAATTAAAACGTGGTGGGTCCTTAGAATGAGAAAAAAATTACAAAAATTACGTCAGGAAGAATGTTGAATACAGGAAGAGAAATACTCACACAATTACAAAACAGAGGTTGTCAAAATTATTTAGCGTATTTTATTGAAAGCGCTACATTGACATAATAATGCGTTATTTGGAGAAATGTGACAAAACAATTTCCTCACCAATAGTACCTTTGTGTCCAAAAAAAATAATAAAAATTACAAAAGCTGGTGGAAGAAAAAGCTAATGATATAAACTTGTAGAGGCCCACTAATGATGATCAGGAATACCCAGTTAATTAAAAAATTGTTATTTAAGGACAAGTGTATTGTGGTCATTAACCGTAAGGCTGGTTTCATCACTAGCTTGTCGTGCTGTCGCAGGGTCGCACAACAAGTATTGTGCAACACGCAAGCGTAGTTAACACGTGACCAAAAACTTGCCATGTCGCCGCGACAGGCTGCGACCATGCTGCGACAAGCTGCGACAAGCCTATAAATCGATTCAGTTTGTCATGCTGCTCTCCCTTGCACAGACAGCGAGAGTTGACTTTAACTCAGCCACTTTTCTGCGACACACCCAATGCCATAAAAAACTGCCAATGAATGCACAAAGTATTTTACATATTTGTTACTCCAACTCTCCTCCGCAGCGATGGGACAAATGCGAAAAAAATACAAAATGATAATCTTTTTATGGATGTTGGGGTGAGAAATGACTATTCCCAACGGATAGGAAGAACGGAAAACAAAAAAATGGGATGAAGAAAAATGGTATGCAAATTCAAAGATTAAAAGGAAGTTTTCCAAAAGATATCAGCCATCAAAACGATTAACCATTGGATATCCATTCCCGGTAGTGTCACTGAATCATGTGTGCAGTAACGGAAGTGATATAGAGAGCTAGTGAAATCTGAAATTGATCCATTAAGCTTAACATGATGAAGGCCCATGATGTTAGGCCATCTGCCGACAAAAAAACCCGAAAAAGATGAATACTTGCGACACTGCGCAAATTCGACACTCAACAGCCTTTTTGTCGCTGCGACAAAAACAGCAAGTAGCGCCACAACACGACAACTTTGTGGTGTTTATACGAACTGCGACAGGCACAAACAAAAATCTGGATCCGCATAACCCCCCCTTCCTGTTTTTAAGCCTAACAGTCCTGGAGAAAGAGGAGAATAGAGGGAGAAACACTAGGGAAGGGTCAAGTCTCGTAATGAATATGACCCCCGTCCCCCACTTTTCACTAACGACCCCCCCCAACTGAATAGTTTACACAAGTTGGTGGTTGCGAGTCTTGTAAACTGTGTTCTATTTTTTCCCCACATGGGCCTTGGACACATTAAAGTAACCATTTTTTAACATTCCACTAACAGAGACTATCCCAGTGGGAGCTCTCATTTGTAAATTTTTTTTACACAATTTGGATTAAATTGAATCAAAATTTTTATGGCACTTTGATACCAAAATTAGTTGGAAATATCTTGTTGGGCTCTCCATTGTGGGCCGACTATTTCCTTTTAAAATGCTATTTGTTTGTTTTAAGTGTATATTTGTATCATTTCAATAGATAATTAACTGGAATGGTTTTAACCCAATATAAACTTAACACACGACCTTTTTTGTATAGACGTACATAAGAAAAGAGAAAATTACACAAAAAACATGGGGTAGGACATGCCACCTAAGAGCAACAGAACAGCATCAAAATCCGGCGTAACCGAGTCTAGTCCTTATCAAAAGACTTAATGGTAGGAGGGTGCACTTACGCATATCGAACTGTCACACACAGACTTGTTAAGCTAGGCCTGGTCACGAATATTTAAATCTAAATTCCCATTATTGGGACACAGGAGAACTCCGGATTTACGCGATGCGTAAAATACATCCCCAGGTCCCCCCTAAAGTCATGATCACTAACATGTGATAAATGCAACTACAATGTATGTCTACAATCTGAACCCACCCGGCCCCCTCACCCTCCCCAACACCCCAACTGTCCCCCCTCCCCGCCACCCCAACTGTCCCCCTCCCCGACACCCCACCGTGTCCCCCCTCTCCCGCACCCCCCACCTGTCCCCCCTCCATCCCCAACCCCCACCTGTCCCCCTCCCCAACACCCTCCCCTATCCCCCCTCCCCAACACCCCACCCGTTCCTCCTCCACGACACCCCCGCCGTCCCCCTTCCCATCATTCACCTCCCTCCACACCCCCACCCCCTCCCCCGCCTAGGAACTCCACCCCCTCCCCCGATACACCCACCCACCCCGTCCCCTCCCCACACCCCTCCATCCCCTACAAGACACTCCCCCAGCTCCCCCTCCACCGCGACCACCCCCCCCCCCTTCCCCGCGACCCCCCCCACCTTTCCTTCCCTCCCCGACAAGACCCCGTAACCGTCCCCCTCCTTTCCACCTCCCGCCCTCCCTTCACCGCCTCCCGACCCCATTACCCCACCCTGTGACCATCCCCTCCCAAGCCCCCCCCTTAACCCCTCCCCCCCACCCCCCCTGACCTCCCCCCTTGCATATCCCATGTACCGTTTCAGTTTCCATTCAGCGATACAGCAATTTAAGCCATATTTAATAGATCAATTACATTAAGAATGGCTCAAAAGCCCCTTATCCTTGGCCCACAAGCACTTTGACCCTATTACGATTCACATACAGATGGTATGGCAGAGTGGTCTGTCACAATCACATAGCGAAGGAAATTTTTGTATATCCCATGTACCGTTTTAGCGTACAGCAATTATGCATATTAATTGCTAATTTTGCATACCTAAGCCGCAATATCACAAGCACTTTCAATGGCAGTGTGCGCACACCTGAAGGCTTTCATGCAGTGAGGAATTTATGCGTATCCGATGCACTGTTTTCAATCAAAAATATACGATTACGGCCAATTTTGCCCATATAATATAGCTCCTTCATTCTATGCAATTTGCCCCAAATAACGCCCAAAATCTAATCAGGGTCGAGAACTCTTCAATCCGCTTCGTCCACCAGTTACATACATCATCGTAGTGCCTTATGGAACTCCATATAAATCGTAATGTTGACATTTTTCTCTGTGCATATTGACTTTTTCCCTTACCTTATCCCCCTACCCCCCTGTCAGACCCAGGGAAGGACGCTTGGGTAATGAATAACAAAGGTTAGTAGGGGGTTTTTCCCCTCCTACATTAGTTAAGGTTGTTTTTTGGCGACTCTAGCTCATCATAAAAAAAAGATATGCCCCAATGTGCCCGGGTTTAACATTTTTTTTTCATGGAATTCCCAGGGTTACATTTTTTATCACAGAAGTCCAGGGTTGACATTTCTCACATACATACAGACATACTGACGGACGGGCCCATTTTATAGTCCCCTTCCGACCTTTGTTCGGCGGGGACAATTACCCTATGGAGGGGACTGGGGGGGGGGGGGGGACTCCGATGTTTGATACTAGAGTTGGGATTTTCGATGTTGCTGAGCTCCTAAAAATCCCTAACTCAGCATTAATATGCGTGTATTAATTTCTCCAAAACCGTTTGATGAACTCATTCAATTTTTACCACACAAAGCCAAGAAGACCATCATTGAGCAATTTGTTCTGCGAACTTTTAGTTCGTAGAAGAAATTTGGAGAAAATGCATTTGAAAATTCAATTTTCGCCCAGTCAAAAATCCCCAGACTGCAAGAACGTTATTATTCAAATTAGTCTCATTCTCATGTATATGGGGTCCTACAACCACGCCTACTGTACTTCCACGAGGTCCGAGCACGTACTTATAACAAACGCACACGAGACAACGGCGGCTCATGCAACACAACATTTACTTAAACCCGACTTATTGACGATCGGCTCATATGCAACCACATTTGCTCAAATTTTCCTTTCCAAGACCTGATTTGTCATAGTTGATCGCAGTTTTTTCGTGAAGTTAATGTAAAGAGATTCCTTTTAGGGTGTGGCTTTTGGTCAGTAACCGTTTCCGCACAGTTATAACAGAAAATGACCGTATCATTGCCTTTACCAACAACATGGCATCGATATACATGTTTTTCGGTATATTTATAATAGAGGCTAATTTTCTGAGTGATGCCAATAAAAATCCGACCTCCCCCTGCAGGTGGTTAATCCACTAACCCCGACAGATTTTGAGTCTAATTTTTTCTTAAATTATCATGATATACTAAGACTGATTGAACGAAGGCTTAAATGTGATTTCGGCAATGTCACTGGACCGAGGCTGCCATAGAAATACATGTAACGAATTCCTAATGACCGTTTGGGGAAATTCCCCAATGCCCCCAATCGAGCAGATGTGTCCGACCCCCCCCCCCCCTGCACAAAAATGACCTATGCAAAGGTCAACAATATTGCCAGTGTAAAAATTTTGGACAGAAAATTCCTCTTTTGCGGCGCCGCCAGCTATATAGCTGGGAGGACCACTTAGCAATCTGTTGTGTGTTGTGTGGGAGTGTGTATTTGTATGTTCACTAAAATTTTTGTTTTTAAATTCGACCTCAATTGAAAATTCAAGTTCAATGGAATCCAAACGTGTGTCATGGTGAACCATGGGATCCCTCAATTGTTTTGAGGAGTCAAAGGTCATATGCCAAGGTCAGGGACGGCCCGCAGCTTATATTCTTTGAATTAATTATATTCTTTGATATAGCGAGCGCGAAAGCCGATAACGGCGAAATTCTAGTTTACACTTACTGCATTTCATTTTCCTTCAGTTTCTCTTGCAAATGCATTTGTATAAGGCTATTCCAGATTAAATCAGTACCCCCCGAGATCTCTATGCCTCTCATGTCGGGGTAAATGAATTCCATTTGGAATACCATGGTTTCGGTCATGAAAAGAATGCATGACTGTGACATGAAGTTGCATGTCGATTCCCATGTGATGAATCATGCCATGTACAGGTTTTGATTTCAAATGCATCATACCCTCACATGGCCGGTATATACTTCTTCCAATTGTAGGGGGGGGTGGAATTCATCTGAAGTATCCAGTTTGCCACAGTAGGATCATTTACTAGATATTGAACCTTCATCTTCCAGCTCTATGATGCTTTTAGCTACAATGCACACACAAAAACCCGTCGCTCTTCTTGCAATAGTTTGATGCATTACCTTACCCAGCTGTTCGAATCCGTTACAAAACCCGGGAGGGGGGTACAAACCACGGGACTCCCTCTTCCTAGATTGCACACAGAGAACCAGAGTACCTGATCTCAGTAGCCCCCTCAACCCGCCCCTATTCATGTTTTTCTCTGTCGTGCGGCGTGGACTTGCCAGGACTCCTGAGATCTGCGTTAATGGTATAAGTAAGAGTATACCCCTAAGTACGGACCTTGGGAACTCCCTCCTATCTGGGAAGCTCATCCTCAGTGATGGACCCTAGCAAAGACCTCAAATATTGTATAAAGTGAGAGGGAGAGGAACTCCTCTAATGAAGTAATAGGTGACCCCTTTATAGGCAGGGGCAACTACATTTTAAAAAAAAAGAGCCCATGAGCTATGACCTATAGCCTATGGCCCTCCCCCGTGCCCCCCCCCCCCCTCCCCTGGAGACTGCCTTGCTTTAAAACAGCCCTCCATAGTTAGGCCCTAGGCCATGAATGGGGAAGGACTGGTTCGAATCGCTGGAACCCCTCCCGCTAAATGGATGGAGACCGACCGCTTCATCACACTCCTTGCGGGTCACTGCGGTGCCCCCGCCCGATCCAGCCCTAAAAAAGAATGGGTTTTCTATGAATCGACCCTGACAACCCGCCCCTGGACAGAGTGTCCCCCCCCAACAGGAGGGTATAAAGAAAGTACGACAACGTGGGACGGGGGAGCCCCCCCGCCCCCCTTAAACACGCATCAACTGTAGGCCCCCCCTGCCTACTTGAACTTCGAAGGAGACATAGTTAGTGTCAACTGTGGGTTTGTACTGACGCACATAGGAAATTTTGCGTGGGGCAAAATGAAAATAACGGGGGGCGCCGGGGGTGGCATTAGTAAGCTGAAATGGGTAAGGTAGGACCCGCTACAGGCACTAGGAATAGAACCAATGCCGGGGAAAACCGCTGGATGAGGATAGCGGTGAGTGTCGGTAGCGAACCAGGACTTTTTGCACATAAAGTAGGCGCTGAAAGTGTGGGGGACAAGACGATTTGAGTAGCCCGTAATTTGGGTGTAGCAGGAACCATGATCCCACTACTAACGGTAAGAAAGTGGTAAAACAGATGGAAAAATACAATTGGGGATGCAGAGGATGTGGATAAAGACAATATAGGGGAGTGAAACTTGGGCGTCTCAACAAGGCCTCTTTCGATTCCTCCCATTTCCCGCCCCCCCCGGAACCACATAGAGATAAAGGGCTACTGTACATGTTGGGAAGGAGTCCGGCTCTATAAGGCCTCCCCCGCTCCGCAGGCCTACCGCTTCAGTGTTAGCCGGGTGCGGGCTAGCGTCACGGACTGAGGTACAAGGTGGATGGAGTTGGGAGGGCAAGTTAAACAGATTAGCTTTCTAAAAGGTAGAAGCGTGCAGAGCGCGACAAACACATAACCTAACTCTTCCCTTCCCTTCTTAATAAGACCATCCTAAGAAAACAACGAAAAAACTGAATGTGTCCCTCTCTCCTCCGCTTTGAGCCTCACCCTCCCTGCCTTTTGCCGGATTAACGCCCGTAACTTATATCTTTCACCTCCGGCCTCCCCTTAGGCTTTGTGGCCTCCCCAGAAGCCAACCGGGTCCCCCCCCCTCCCCCCTTCCTCATTCGCACATGTGCATTCCGTAAGACTGCAGTCTAAACAGGAACCTTCCATTGAGAATTGTGCTGTACATCATACTCAAATTACTCCATAGGGAGTCTAATTGAAATACACATGTTATGGATGGATGAACTTGGTACTCTGGCAGTAGAGAGTGTTGTTGACAACAACAATTCGTCATGTTAATGCCAGAAGATCTAAGTGCATAGCTGGCCATGTGATACATCTTTGTGCTGCCCAGTATTAGGATGACTTTTATTTCATATGCCCTTGAGTCAGTGGCCTTGAAAATGGTTGTTCAGGGCACTTATCACCTGAACAACATTTCAAGGGCCACTTACCAAAGACTTGGCATAATAGTAAATTTGATAGGAATTTCTGACAAGTTGCAGCTTCGCAACCTACGACCTTCTCCCATTCATACGATGAACTATTTGAAAACTTGAGCACTGATTGGCACCTTTCAGCTAAGGCGTATCAAAGAAAAAAAGAAAGAGGATGGAAACGGGAAAAAAAAGGGAAAAAGGTTTTTGGGGGCCCGGAGGGCATTCAAAAGTGTGTGTCGAGGAAGCCTGAAGATTTATGTAAAGTTGGATTCATGGACCAGACAGCTGGGACCTGCGGTTAGCACAATCGTGGTATCTTGTGGAGATCCCTTCTCAGAGGATGAACGAGTTCCCACTGTTGTCGCCAGCAGCAGAGGCGGGACGAGAGGGGGCTATGTCAGGTATCACTTTTATGCGGGAATTGAGCGAATATTTCATGGAACGATTTTGTGAAAAGACGGGGATGGGGGGGGCGACAACCGCCTGGTGCGGAAAGTGATTTTTTTCGCGTCCCTCCACGCTATGGTGAGGCTGTCCACCCTGTCGCGTCAGACCGATACGTTGGTACTTCCCCAAGGTTGAGACCCGCCTTGCCTTATGGTCTTTGAGGTCGACCCTCTACCCTCGACCCCTGCCGGGAGTCCGTTTCATTCCCTACAATGTCCTGTTATGATAACCAGGGGTATCCGTTAGAATGGGGGCTCCTGCTCCCCCTTTACCTAACCGCTTCTTGAACGGGAAAGGTTCTGGTGTGGTGTCGGATTATATGCGGTGCTTCTCCTAAAGAAAAAAACAGGGGGAGGGAGTCATTCCTTTTGTTTCGCCCCCCTTTTGTCCTTGTACTTTTTTACTTTTAGTATTCCGCGGATTTCATCCTTTGCTGGATGAATGAAGGGTGGTGAGGGCAAAGGATGATGGTTAGGAAAGAGAAGAATAGCTGAAGAAAATCCGAGGGGAGCCACGGTACTATATAATTTTGAGCATTGTAAAGAAAAGAGCTGGAACTGTTGTTTAGAAGGAGAGTTATACGACGGCCGACCGGGGCGGATTCGAGGGGGGGACACTACGGGGGTAAATGTGTCTGGCCACAAAGTCCGCGAGGCAGCAAACAGTAACGCAATCTTGTTCCTTGCCTAGGTACAGATAAGGATTGGGGTGGCAGGAACTATACGCGCAAGGAAGATGAGGGCAAAGAACTGGGGATAAATTGATAAGAGTGAGAAAAAAAACGGGGGGTAGGGGCGAAGAGTGGTTGGGTAAAGTAGTAGAGGTTGAGAAAGCCAGAAAAAGGTAAAGTAGATGAGGGAGAGAGAGTGAGCAGGATGGTGACTGATCAAGTACCGTCAGACGATGAAAGGAGGGTAGTTGGCAATGACAGGAGTGAAGGGGGACAGTCGTGTTGCGGCAAGTACTGATGAGTGGAGATCAAGTTGGAAGAAGAGATATAGAGCAGTACAAAGTTACTAGGGCCTGGGGGTCCAGAGTACTGCTTGGGCCGGGTGGGGAGACCAGGGGGGTGGGAGGGGTTTGGGTGAAGGGTAGTTGAGAGATTTAATGGAATTTCCAATCGCATATTCCTATTTGCGGAATAGGCTCTACACCGTGGGGGAGGGGATGGACTACACGCGCAACGACTTGGTGAGCGGATGAAGGGGAAGGAGGGCTTGGATGCGACATTGCACTGTCGGGGCGAAGAGGGCAGCGCTAGTGAGTGAGAGAAGCGAATAGGTAGCGCAACAATAGGTATCGAAGTAGGCATCTAGTAATGGGAAATTTAGGACCTAGAGGCGGGGTATTTGAGGAGGTCGCAGAGGCCGGGAAAAACCGGTTGCTCAAATTGGGCAAGGCCACGGAGAACGCTCCCGACGTAAGCTCACCGGCGCCGATATGAGGTACTCCGAATGCTTGCACCCTTCTTCCTTTCTCTCCTTTCAGTGATATTGATTCGTTTGCCTGTTCCCATCCTCAATAAAGAAGGTCTCCCTGTAAAGTAATAAATTTAAAGTAAGTAGTACTGAGATGACACTGTCCGAGAGTTGGGAATAGGATTTTTTCCTCGGAAGGTTAATCGATCAGACCACCGTTGTCCTTGGTGACGTCCTTTTAGGAGTCGGGCGCATAGCCGAGGGGTGGGAGCAAGGGAAATTGGCTTACAATACACCTCTTTCCGCCCTCCTGAAGTGTCGGGACCCCCTTTCCCTCTCTGCTGCCGAGAGTCATTCCCTGTTCTCTTGCCTATAAGCCCATCGTAGTTCATTTTTCTGATGCAATCAAAATCGTGTAGTGTAACACCTACAACAACAATTAATTTATGCTAATCCTTAAGTTGTCTTGGAAAAAAAAGTCGAATTCTATAACGACTTTTGCCAGTGTAACACCATATAAGAGAACACAACAAAGTAACAAGGAGGAGACGATGTGTTTTGTTTACTGTAGTTACTGCAGAGATGGTACTATTGACCTTTGATAACGTAAGATGAGTATAACTTGAGACAGATCATCAAATGTAATCTTACGGTAGACATACCCTGACAGTATAACTCGGTGTATTTTACTAACTACTTTGAGTATCTCTCAACACAATGTAGAATGAATTTGCAAACCGAAATTGGGCATGTTCTAACCTATACTGAACAAGGTATATAATAGCAATGCAGATGTTAGCACTAAAATCTGCTCTAAAAAAAAACCTCCTTAATCTCATGAGGTCCTACCACTGATCAAGTGGTTAATTTTAAAGGTTTTGTGATATATATTACCCCAATCAGAGACATGTCGATAAGTAAAAATCTGCATAAAGATACTTTTTGGTATCTATTTTGATTGTTTGCTCGGAGATTATATCATGTGAATAAGTCATGTCATGAGCCCATCAGCAAGAGGGGGGTGAGAAAGGGAGGGGCTGCCGGGGGGGTGAGGGCCGCCACACTGATCTCAAAAGGGTGATGAGGTCTGTAAATATGGAAGGGCATAGTGGTTCAAAAATGGCACTTGCCTTGATATTAAGACAGGATTATGAAATGTCTAACTGGGACAAACCTGACATGGCTATGGGGAGGTTTGGCTATCCTGGAAATCCACTCTTCCAAAGCATAGTTATTGTGATATTTTTGTGGTGTCCTTAAGTGTGTGTGTTTTACCTTGTTTGTAAAATGTGTCTTACCTCACACTGTTTGAAAGTCCATTTAATATAACACAACAGAATAAAAACCAAAAAATATCACCACGGAAACCACTTTTGACCCAACAAATTTTGATTATTTTTTACCCTGACTTCATTCGTATGTACCTTATTGTATATGAAATTTCATTGTGTGCCCTATTATTTTGTTCTTCTTTAAAATCTAGTTTTAACAACAAATAACGCGTCTTTCTATGGAGAATTGGCATCTAGAGGGCGCTAAAAACATACAAATCCATGACCTTTGTAGCCTATAGGACACGATTCCCCAGAATGGATTTTTCTGATATTTGCAGAGGTAATAGCTATTGCTTATATCGCTTGTCAAAATTGGTGTGTCCGCCACTCGCTTAAATGCTCTAAAAAATAACAGGAGACGAGTTTTCAGGGGTTGTCAAACAGCTGTGATGTACTTTCAAAAATCCTCCCATGCTATTTTGTCTGAGGTGGTGTGCGAGAGACAGAGACAGACAGACAGATATGGACCAACACATTGTCCAACATACGCTCTTGCAGATTGCTTCTGGCTACTGACGCAAAACAAACAAAATCATTCATTGCAAATTTTGCTTCACAAATGGAAAGTGATCCCAATATAGCACAATTCACTATCCCCAATATTATAAAAGTACTCTCGACCGTCCCCTGTAATTTGCACTACACTCAATTACCACCCATATGCTTGTGCAGAGTACGCCATTCACCGCATTTAACATTCCATTACACTCCAACTTGATTCCCGGGAAATTCCCTTTTCTTTACCGCCGGCACTCTTTGGCATCCATAATGGAAGCCCAGTCACTAATGCTTAAATCCCTTTCAATATGTTATCAATACCAATCACTCAATAGTTTTGCACTTGAGAACCCCTGTGGTAGTCCATGACAGCCGACTTTCTCTCAGATCCAGAATCAGTGCCAGAATTTCACACTTTTGAGTGTGCACTTGTCTGGGATTCGGATTTCTGAATTGATAGAACGACAATTTTCTCACAACTTTCAGTGTGCAGTAGGAAGAAAATGGTTAAAAATCTTACAATTTTCACAACCAATTTGCCATCAGTATATATTATATAGTCAGTGCTACAGATGAATGGTCCCAGAGAGGGTACACAGATATTTTGGGGTTGGTATGTGCTGACAGATTTTAAAACTAGGGCTTCAAAGCTGGAGCTAGAGGCCTGAGAACAAGCTTCACCAGAACTAGCCTTTTCTCCTTTTCTGTTTAATTCTACAGGCTGGTGAAAGGTAACTTATATGGGTAGATCTTTACAGACTTATCTTCACATTTGAAGCTATTCCTGTCAAATTTCAATTATTTTTCAAACCACTGATAGTGTCTTTTAAGCTCCATTAGAAATGTTTCAAGAGGTTGGACTTGCTTAGAAACTCTCTCGGATTTACGGCGGGTTGGCAGCAGGTAATCTGTCCAACCTAGGGTGCTTCACACACCATTTCCGACCCCTCCAAACAGCTTACCTATCCTATGACCCTTTAACCGCCAAACCTTCTTCCTTACCTCCTAACACCACCATACCACAATAAACCTTAAAATGGCAATCAAAATTTCTCGCCAAATTTTTCCTTCCTACTCACAGTTTAGTGGGCAACCCAACCCGGGTTAGGACGTGCCAACCTAACAGCACAACGAATTCAAACGGCATCAACTTCCGGATTCTAGTCTGTTTCAAAGACAAAACGGTAGGAGGGCGCTGTTACGCAACGAACGGTTCCAACACACATACTTTGACTAAAGACTAGGCCTGGTACGAATATTTAAATCAAATGACCAGTATTGGAAATTTACACCGTATTTTGCAGCTGGTTAATCAACTACCCTGAACGGATTGTTAAGTCAATAATTTTCCCCTAATTATCATGATATTACTAAGAGCTTTTGAACATAGATGAAGAAGAGAACGCCATATTTTAATGCACGCGCAGTTCCCCAAATTACCATTTGGAAATCCCAATTTCCACATCGCGAGCAGATCGTGTCCTACCCCCTGACAAAAACTAACCACACATATGACTTGCATGCCTACCAACAACACTTGAATTACACACCAATGTTCACATTATCAGCATTTTATGCTTTTGTCGGAAAGTGCATGACAACATGAATTTTTAATAATTTCACCCATTTTATGAGCAAAAAATACTGTATCAGGAGAATTGTACAGAGCACTTCTATGTCTACATAAACCTCTGGCATTATGTAATAAAAAAGAATTTTGACAAAATGTGTATATAGAAAAAAAAACCTGTGGTCTGTAGAGAATAAAGGAAATTTTGAAAGCTGTATTGGATTGAATAATACTAAATATTACTGTAATGTCATATAACTCACACAATGGCAGGGCCATGTCATGTCATCACCCATATTCCCACCAACCCTCTCACCCACCACATTAAAGGCTGACTCAGATTTTGAAATATAATTGTATATTACTTGTCGTATTTATTAAAAATAGTCAACTGAACTAAGAGGGTCAAAAACTAAAAGTTTTGAGCTGAATCACTTTTTTCATTTTGATGCAGTTTAAACTTTTGTGTATGGTATACATACCATAACAATACTGTTATAACCAAAATTGGATCCAGAATTTTATAACAAAGTGTGATTTTATATAGGAGGACTTCGACTTGAACTTAGGCGATTTCACAACGTGATTTAGTATCCTGCTAAATCAGGTGATGGGACATCCCTGCCCAGAATTTACCAGTGTAATCTAATCTGTTTTTTTTTACATTACAAAGCATTCAGCCAGACTATCAAGATCAATCAGTGGCATGTCTTGGAGGGTGCTTTCGGGGCAATGGTGGCCCCCTGGATAAACGAGTTCATCGCCAAACATGCAAAATCACCCTATTTTCGGCTATTAGAGGTCCTCCTTCCGCCCCCCCCCCCACCCCCCCTAAAAAAATACCCCCCCCCCCACCGGCCGGAGTCCCTCTCAAAAAGCTAGGTCTGCAAGCTTTTCAAGTCTGATAAAATACTGCAGTAATGTCAGCACCATTGGCTGTCTGTGGCAAAGATAAGTGTAGCTTACCAGGAAAAAATATTAGTTACTACTTAATCTTTTTTTACAAAAATGTTAACAAAACGCGAAATTGTTGTTTCAAATTTATGAGTGAATTTTTCAGTGGAGGGTCCATTTCATTAATTGTCAAATATGTTTTTTAACCAAATACCACATATTACATGCCTTCTAATTGATTTTTGAATGCGGTCAAAGGGCACATTGAGGTCATAATATCAGTAATCTCGTGTTCTGCTGATAGAGTACGAGTTGATTAGGTCCAGAGTTAATATTTTTATGTTGCAATGAAACAGTTCCCGTAGAATTTTGGTGCTAAAGTTTGATTTTCTTTTCCTGGCGTTTTTTCATTCATTAGGGAACAGACGTCAGACATGATGGGGTGCAATTTTCGGGAACTGCTTACCCCCCCTTCCTCAAGGGGGAAAAATGTGTACTACTACAGGGAAAAATTTAAAATCAGTCAAATTGTGTTTTTAAATGACATTACAGGTTCGTCTCCTTATAAGGAATTAGAACGTAGATATTTGCCTAGGTTCCGACCTGTAGTTAAAGCGCTATAGCCCCCCATAATGGTTCAAGTTTCATCCTGGGGTAAAATTTTCCCCAATGCTCAGAGTTTGTTGAACTGTGTAAGTTGTTTTGTATTTTGTCTCACAGGAATCCAAAAATGGTATTTTTTTTTACAGTGTGTGACTTTGTTGCTTTCCATCGCAAAATGTTGCAATGTCTACATGGTCTATGGGGGTCACCAGTAACTTTCCCCTGGATGTCGCAATGGGTATATCAAAATTAATCAATTAATTCATTTTTCTGTTGTTCAGTATTACTCAAGGAATCATTTGGACACCACTTTTCAACAACATTGCAGCATTTACCCCCAGGGTGACCTTGAACCATTATGGGGCTTACGCTTAACTAAAGGTTGGACCTAGGCAAATATATACTTTTTTCTAATCCTTATGACGAGACAAAATGCGTTAGTTACATTAAAACACAATTGGACTCGAGTTTAAATTTCCCTTACTAACATTTACCCCATTTGAAGAGGGGGGGCATCAAGTAGGAAAATTTGCACCCCATCATTTTCTGACCAGTTAGGCCTATGAAACAACAGCAAAAATCAAGTTAGCATGAAAATCCTACGGGAATACACAGCAACCCACCTATTGCATTATTTTTTTTGGTCTGGTTTTGCCTTTGTTGGTTTGACAATAACCTCCATCCATCCATACAATACATACATACATACATCTAACCCCTATAGAGGTTTCCTCATCCTTTTTGCTGCGATGGCATCTCTAAATGATAAACTTGGAGATGACCCAACACTTTTGTCCTGCTAGCCCACATGAATCCAATGGACTCTCTACAGAATTGATCAGTTTTTTAATGTATACATTGTAACTAAATTTATCTACTGGCCCTTTTGAAGAGGAGCACCTTTTCCGATTACTTTTCTGAATTATTCAACTTTTTTCTCAAGTTAACTTTGTGACCCATTCTTAAGGGCCTGTGACCCCAAAAGGTATCGCAACATCAGTTTGGGAACACTTATCTAACAGTATTACAGAAAAATAAGTGGTCTGTCCAGCTAGATTTGGCCGCCCACATAATGAAAGCAACACAAATAAGAATGAAAATAATATTTACCCGATTCCTCATCCACAAATGCAAACCTGCAAATCACATCAACAAACAGGGTGTTTGCACCAAGACCTTATATGTTTTCTTCTATCACACCATCTCTCCCTTCATAATAAATCCTAAGAATACATCAGCAGGGTGGTTAAGATTAATCAGTCTATCATATAAAAAGTCTTTCACATTCATTCTGAAGGTGTAAAGACCTTTTTTCAACCAAAGCTGTAGAGTTGTTTTTGCACGATCGGGATCAGGTCCCAAATAGCACTCTTACACCAAATTCACAGTTTTAAAGGTGACAAAGAGGAGATTTTTTTTTAGGATAAAATTTCTCTCAAATTCACTGGATCGGTTGTAGACAACCTCCCGAGAATGTTTCGAAGGTTTATTGGACAACAAAAAAAGTAAACTGCAAACCTTGTTTTGACTTGCCTGCTATCAGTAATCGTCCCATAGAAAGCCATGCTTTGATTGTCATGCACACCAGAACATCTAAATCATCCCCATCTTATTACATAAAGACGGGCGTATTCGCTTATTCACTTCAGGTGTGATGATCTAATACATTGGTAAGCATAATAAAAAAAATAAAAAAAATAAAAAAAATCAAAAATTGGGGGCGCTTCTTTCTGGAAATGTCCCTTATTCTCTTCAAAAAAAAAATTTAGTCATTTATTATGACAAAGCCACCGAATAAACACATACCAGTTTGGACAACTGATTTGGATTATGTAATCCCACTACTACATCCTGACATTTTATAGTGAGGGCAAATATAATGTTCTAAAATCTATTCTTAAACATCTGTGGTAATATACATGTATTCTTGTTCCTGCCCGGGTTCAATTCATAATTTAGACTGGGAACTACGCGCTGCGCATTTGGACGTTGATGCCTCTTGTTCAATACCATGTTTTATTTACATTCCCGCCGAACACACATCAACGTTGGCGTCTTTTTGGCTATGTTCTTTGCATTCAACGGGATTTGTTTGATTTTGTGGTGGCGTCCTTTTCTTGTTCAAATTTAGGTTAAGACCGAAAGATTACCTTAAATTCAGATTTGGTTGAAGAATGAGAATAAGGTATTTTTTTGGAACCGGTACTTCTCTCTTACGACAAATTGAAACCGGAATGCCATTATTTTTTGTGTGGAAGAACTTCGCCTCATTCTTCCCCTTACTAAATGGCATCGCCTTGGTTTTGATTTGTTGTAAAGAGAGTACTGGTTCGAAAATCATACCTGTATTTTCTAAGTTTAACACTGATCTCTATGGAGATGACATTAGCGGGCGCTCTAACATAAAAAATCATATCTTGTAGGACTATATGGCAAATTCTAGCATGCCCCTAACATACCATTTTGTCAAAAGTGTCGCCATTGCTTAAATTGTTCTAAAAATAAAAAAGAGACAATTTTTGCATGTGGTCATGTTTATAGGCCCATTTCTGGATTCTGGATACAAAAACTTATACAGCACAAATTTATGGTTTTTTGGCACTCACCAAGTTTAAAGTTCATTCACAGGTTATGATTTGTTGGTACAGTACCAGGGTGTACCCAGACGTGGAGGACTTCGGGTTGCAGGGGACCTTTGATAGGTTGATTTGGTTAATTTTGTTTGCAACCCCGTGTGCTTGTGCTGCCCTCTGCACACTGGGCTTGGTACGCTGATGCCGTAGATTAATGACATTTTCATATTGCAGCACACACCACTGACAGACAACACCCTCACATTTCAAACATCCATCCAGAGGGCTGATGAAGCCCTCCGTTTACAAAGGGCCAAAAATTAAAAAACATCTATATAGATTCAACCCATCGTGACACCCTAGGAAAAGTTTTGGGCAGCGCCGATTAGTTCGGAAGAGGCCCCAATTCCACCTGTTTCATGAACGAACTAAGAAAATCTGGCCTTTCATGTCTACATAGTGCAATGACTTTTATTTTTTATATCTCTGGGTTCTCAAAAAGTCAGTAGCATCAACACCCCCCCCCCCCCCCCCCCCCCCCCCCCCCCCCCCCCCCCCCCACACCCCCCCCCCCCCCCCCCCCCCCCCCCCCCCCCCCCCCCCCCCACCCCCCCCCCCCCCCCCCCCCCCCACCCCCCCCCCCCCCCCCCCCCCCAAAAGAAAACCCACCAAATAAAACCCCCCCCCCCCCCCCCCCCCCCCCCCCCCCCCCCCCCCCCCCCCCCCCCCCCCCCCCCCCCTCACCTGTTACTTGAATACCACGTAATTAGCAAATACGTTGTCAGCACTGTTTTGAGAGATAAATGTAGTTCTAAATGCCATTTACATGACTTGAATGCTTTTCATAAAGCACGGACTTGATTGTTCTCTGCGCACGTACACATGCTTTAATAGATATTGGTTAAATTTAATTGCCATCCACTGCACATCCCCTTATTCATGCCCATACTTCAGGGAGGTACTAAGGTGACACGTGGGTTGAATCTACTCTAATATACATTTTGCAACAAACAGATTTAATGCCGAATTTGCCCCCTCCCCCAACTAATTGGCAACTTTTTCTCTCATTGAACAAGAACTGTATAATTGGCAAACTTTTAATATAGAGATCGTTCTGACAAAACAATGCCTGAGCCGATTCACTCAGAGGCATAATTTTAAAATATATAGTAATTTCTGCTGTCAACTGAAGATAGCCCTTCTTAAAAAAATCATTTAGAGTTTTTTATGTAACATTCTCAAAAGCCAATATACACAATAAGTTATTGATTTCCTTTGAATGCAATTTTCCCAGGCAAAGCATTAGCAAGGAAATGGTGAAATTAGTGACATTAAAGGTGCAACGAGAGATTTTGAGGCTACTCAAATATTGTGTCATAATAGTAATTCATATATATAGATTAGACACTCAATAGATTTCTTGCCTTGTATTTCGCTCCAGAAATGTCTTAAAGAGAAAAACAGTGATTTGGATTTGCCTTGTATTTCCAATGTCAACATAGGCTGAATTTTGTATTTGCTCCAATACGAATTAAACAGTTCACGATTATTGTACCAAAGAAACATTCCTCGGCTTATCCTTTCAGATGGGGATATTTTTGATGGGAAAGCTTTTACTCAGGGCAAAAATCAGTACTTTCGATTTTTTTAAGGACACCCGATTATGAAATCTCTCATTGCACCTTAATGCACAGAGACACAAGGGGTCAGCGCCAAACTCCTAAACTAAAAAATACTGCAAGTTGAAAACTTGCAGAGATCCCCCCGGCTGTGCGATCTACCTGGCAATTAGAAATATGCAATTATTTCATTATCTGCACAAATAGTGATGACACGTGCATGGATATTACTTGCATCCACCACAACTCACACACCAAGTTTGTCAGATTTGGACATTGGGATCTGGTACAAGTTCACATATTTAGTCAACCCAAGGCCAAAATTTGTCTCAGAAGAAATGTGAAAAATCGCAATGCGAAATGCCTTTTTTAAATGCTAATGTGAAATGGGGGATTTTTTTTGGGGGGGGTTGCATTTTTGACCCACTTTTTTCATTTTTTTCAGCCGCTTCATTTTCTTCAGCTGCTTTTTTGTGGCCAAATTTTCATTTTTTTGTTTGAAAATTTAAAAAAATAATGCGCTAAAAGACCAATTTTAAACCAAAATGCGCGCAGTCTTCTAAGACAAACTTGTTATTTCTTGGCCTAAGCAGCAAGCAACCTAACCAGAGAAAGTGACGGGAACACATGTGACATCCTTTGCCTTGCCTTGCCTACACGGCTCATGCCATGAAAAAAAGATTTTGTTGTCACTGAAGATAATTCATATAATTGGCATGTTTTAATTTTCTTTTAAAAGAAATCAACAATTAAATAAAATCTTTTTAAAATATTTTATTTGGTTACAAAAATCACTTCCCCTTCAGCTTACACAGCATCCTATGGAACTGTACTACATATAAGTGCTTACTACATCAAAAACAAAAAATCTGATTTATCTGAAAACTGGCCATTTTAGGGGACATTTTTTAATTTGAACACACAAAAAGACATGTCAAAATTGATAACCACCATAGAGAAATTTGTTACCAAAATTCCTACAAAATGACCACTGTAGGGTGCAAAATGCCTTTTCAAAGTTTGAGTGCTTGCCCCTCACAAAAAGTTTGTGCCATGAAATTAATTTTTGTTGCATATTGACATATTTTGGATTCCTCATTTTCAAACCCTCTAGAGCATGCCAATTCCAGGGCAAATTACAATTTTTCAAAGCAGTTATTCCGATATGCAGTTTGCAATGGCTGCTAACGATCCCAAAACCTAATTTAGCTTCAATTAGATGCACAGTTTTTGCAACTCATATATCCGTCCCAGCACACAGGGGGTTAGAGTTGGCCATCTTTCAATTCAAATATCTAATATACCACTGGAGTAAGGTTAATGTAGGTTATCCATCTGCAGGGAAGTGTATTTATATCATTTGTGCTCGACACGCATTTTACAATCGTATAATGCAATGACAACTTCTCCCTATAACAATTATTGCATACATTTTGTCCTTTAAAAATAATCCATAGCACATATTGATTTGTATGTATTGTTTTATATTTATCAAATAAAATACACAGAAAAGCATATGTAAGAAGTGAACATTGATAACAGTAATGAATGTCCAAAAAAGGTGAATTTATGTAAGTCATGATACAGATGAATTCAATTATTTTGAACTTTGTTATTATAGTATCTATGCTTAATGTGGCAACCCCGATATAAATGACTGGCAATGCCCTTAGATAGTAAGCATGGTCACCTCTAAGAGGTGGTATAATCTTCTTCTCCCATAATGCATTCTTCCATAAAATTTCTGAATTGTTTTCACATACGTTTACAGTGACAAAGTACTGGTTTCGTTCATTTATGTACTTTTTGTCGCTATAAGCTCATGTGGAAACTGGTGTAAAAATGGTAAGAATGTATGTGGGAAGAACACTATATCCCCTCTTGTCGGCTGCTTTACTAAGTAAATACAACTGATGAATATGCATATATAACATCAATCAAGTTGTGAGTTGTTCATACGTTACAATGGCTACGTTTAGTAGGAATGGGGGTGGGGGCATTTGGAGACATATAGTGGTCCAGAGCTAGAGGGGAAACTCCCTTGGAGCCCCTTATTTTTTTTCTGAACACACACACATGCAGGAGACATTCTTTCACCATCTGTTTTGTAAGAACACTCAAATTCCGAATTACAGCACATCCACCTGCATGGCTAAAGGCTGGTATGCCTTGGAATGCCTGTCCATGTGCTACAGTTGCTACAGGGGGTGCCAACTATTGCATTCTGTATTAGTTTGGTTAACCAGACAGATGGCTGGACATACCTACCTACCTACCTCTCTACATACACACCAACCAGAGTACAATAAATATCTTAGGATTAACACTACATGGCCAGATTCATAATGGTAGTGGCAATGTATTAACCTTGGTTTCAACCATAATCCACATATTTTCATATCTTTGGCCATAATTGCAAATTTCTCATTTTAAACAAATCTTCAAAATCTCCATATGGGAAAAAAGGATTTTTCATCTTCTTTTTCACTTGTCCGACATTTTTGATCGTAAATTTTAATTTTAGATTTCACATTTTTAATCATGAATTTTAAATTCGCATCCAACATGACTTTCTCCAATCTCTAAAGTAGAAGCTCTCTAACAATCAAAATGACTGTTTTAGCTACACAAGCCTTTATGTACACTACAGACCAGCATCACCATCTAACATAATTCTTTTATATTATATATATTCATGACGTAGTTTATCATCAGTTTTTTGTATTCACTGTGCGTCAACAAAGACAAGGTCAGACTGACAGTAGATGTCAGATACAGCTGTTACCAAGAGGAGCTATAGTGCTCTTCCCACAACGCAATTCTTCCAACACAATTTTTGCACTGGTTGTCACATGAATTTATAGTGACAAAAAGTACCTAAATGAAGAGAACTCATCCCAATCTTGCAATTTAAAGGTGCATTTTGTGATTTCAGCACCTTCTGTTGTATTCATTGATCACTAGATATATGCTTGAGAAAAGCTTATTCTCAAAATTTGAGCTAATCCCGATCTTGCGGTTTTGTGTTATGAGCAATTGCTAGTTTCCACGGTCCCATAGGCTACTGTGCTGTAATTTCTGTCCGTTTACGGACAGAAAAACAAAATTGCGAATTTCTTACAGATGCGACCGAATTTGCAACTAAGATTAGGCACACGTAGATTACTAAGGCTAACGGTTCATATGATATAAAAATCTCAACATTTTTTCAGTTAAGTCAGGAGACGAGGCTGTGGATCACGAAATGCCCCTTTAAGTACTTTTTGTCAGTATAAATTCATGTGTGCAACCAGTGCAAAAAAACAAAAAATTGTAACGGAAGAAATGCATTGTGGGAAGAACACTATACCTCCTCTTGCTGTAACCTACTGGCTGCAGGTTTATGACCGATTCCAGAGGGTGCATTGAGTTAATCCCACAATGCACCAGTTTTAGGAAATTTCACCTCAATAGGTCATGTGATACAACAAAAATCCTGTTTCTAACACATAAAAACCCTGACTTTTACACTCATTTTATCCCACAAAACATTAGTACTTAGGTAATATTTTGCATGATCATTAAATATGTCTTAAGGTTCTTTAACATCTTGAAAACTTTTTATACCCAAGTACTGACATGTGCTTTGTACATTACAATATAGGCACACTGCAATGCATTATGGGATTGGTTCAAAACACCCTGTGGACTGATCCCAAGCTGGTGGCTGCAGGCCAATGGAAACAAAGTCACTTTGAACAATTTGGTAACATTCAAAATTTGCTCAGCCCGGGGAGGGGGTAACTCACTGAAAAAAGGCAATGTATGACCACAATGATTTTTTTTCCAAATCTCTCTCTCACCCATTGCACCTGCCATCCATTTTTTGTCAGAGACACTGAGACCTTTTATATATATGTTTCAAATTCTCACCGAAAGACCATGTATTTTATTAAAATAATGTCCAAATTTAACAAAAAATTACTAATATTTTCCGTAAGCTTCTGCGATTGTGGTGTCGTGTGCGAGTGCATGTTCTCATTTTGCCGGTGAACACACGTGTGCACGCATGTACGTATGCATACCTATACAGACAGACACACACACACAGACAGACAGACACACTCATACACAAGCACACATGCATGCACACACAATGTGAGCCATCAAAACATCGGTGAGCACACCCTTTTGCTCTGTACCTCTGCCTACATTCAGAAAGGCAACCATTTTAAAATCATACTTGAATGACACACCGCTCATTGGGCTTGATCAGATCATCGACATCGTGTCAAAGGAAATGAAAAATTAATAACAAAAAGCCTCAACAAAACCTCATTCAGCAATAAGGCTAGGCTGCATTGAAATGTTCTTATACAGTAAGAAATTTTCGCTATTTTGTTATTTTCGTGTGTTTTGCGGGTAACTTTAGCACCATAAATTTTGAAAGCTTTCAAAAATATTTTTTTACCCATTACGGTTTAATTAATGTGTAGCTGCTTAAAATCACTGATTTTAACAGATGGCAAAACTATTTGAAAAAAAAATTAAATTGTGAAAAAATATATACCACAAATATTTCTTGCTTTGCAGTACTTTTATTTCACTGCTCATTCTAAAGTCAGCACCACAAACTGAGAATCTGTCAGAATGAGCTATTTTTGCCAATCAACTTTGAATGGGGTCGATCAACGTGCGGGGATCCTCATGCTAGCGACATCCTCTGCGTTTTACTCCCTTATAGCTGCAAAAAGCAATTTTCTAAAATGAAAATAACCCATAAGGGGTAAATGGGAAGCGTTGAGAGTTCGGCACGTCAAACGCAACAAGGTGTGTGTGCACGCTGTGGCTGCCATGTTTAATACCGATAACGATTCAACCCATTCCAAACTGAAATTCCAAGAAATTGTCAGGCAGGAGTTCATGACTCTGCAGGAACCCCTGGCTCTGGTTGACCTTCAATGCCACATGGGGGTTCACCTGCCCAAGAATTAGCTTATTTGTACACTTCATATTTTACAACTTGAATGTTTTGATGTATTTTGCCATGACTTTAATTACGCGACCAAATGGTGAAATGAGTGCATGTATTATATTTCCTGGTCCTTTTGTAGTCTATGTAGAATTTTGAAAAGAATTGGAGCATTCTGAAAATGTTACCCCAGGATGACCTTGAACTTTTATTGCCCTATAACTATTAAACTATAACCCACAGATAGGGCAAACTATACCTTTTTTAATCCTAAGGACATGGTAAATGTTGGTATAGATTTTAGTACAATTATACCTACTTTATACTGTTATGTCTCATGGACATCAAAGGTCAGAAATACATTTTAAACACAAACAAATGAGCCGTGTGCACAGGTGATTTGAATTTTATATAATAACATGTTTTAATGATTTTAATCAGATTGGATTAAGAATTTGGTATATCCAAAACACAATTATCTACACAATTCAAAGTTACACTTAACAATTCTAATCTTACACAAAGTTCTTCCAGTTCATTTATGTCTCCAACTAAAAGTAGCGTTGTGGTTCAACGATGACATAATATAATATAATATATTGGCTTTTATAAAACGCCATTCCTACAAGATCACAGCGCTGATGCCTATTATTATTACGCTGCCGTCAGGAAATCGTCACAATCATTTCGCTTCATCTAGGCCGGCAGCAAGCCAAGCACACAATCCTATCGGCACTTAAGATTGTAATATCCCCTATAATAGCTACCCGAATATCGCTTGCGTCGAGGAGGCAAGCGAGATAAAGTGCCTTGCCCAAGTGCACAACACATTGGCCTCAACAGGGCTCGAACCCATGACCTTTGGATCATGAGTCGGCAGTCATATCCGCTGGACCACATGTGCCCACATGTGACATGTCCTCACAGCGAAGACTCCAAAATGACAGTATGCAAAGTCACACTTAGAAATCCTCAGGTAATATTCCATGGGAATCTTCTCAGTCTTGAAGATAACTTTTGTCCCACAGTTCAAGACGACAGGGTTTTCCCTCGACGACACTAATATTCTGCAATACAATCCAGGTATTCCCGGCCAGGTATTCTACCACCATCAGTCTGCCGCTAATGTCCTCATCTAGGACCACAAACTGGAATCCCTTTTTCTGATTCCAAAACTAAAGCTCTTTTGGCTTAAAAGACGACAGCAGACAGTTCAGCTATCAAGCTCCGGTGGTATCCAAAATATTATAAATCCTGGCACTATGTAAAGCACAAATCAACCATTGTTGTAGATTAAAACTAGCTATAACTATACTGTATAGCTTCCTGGTTACTATTCCTGGCTGCTGGCCCCGAGTCTTTCCAGTAAGAAGTATTTAACTACTCACAGCTAGATTCCCCTTTCCTAATAATAATCATTACATCATCATCATGCATAAACATAACCTTGCACTGCCAAATCAGATTTCACATAAATTACATCATCTGCATTGCATCACCTCACATTTATAACATCATGGGGAAAAAAAAAAAAAAAAAAAAAATTTATCATAAACAAAGTACTTTTCCCATGAGAAATCTTTTCTCAAATAAAATTGAGAAATACAATATTTAAAATCACAAAATGGAGGCAAATATAACAATACTTTCCCCTGTACAAAGCTTTCCCCCCGGACATACATGTTTCCCGCTACTTATACTTCTAGACATTTGATATGTAATTCTCTCATCATTTCAAAGTATAACAACACCAAAATTGCTTCTGTTGCAATTATTTTGAGGTCAAAACAATATTTTATTGAAATTTCTTGCACTAACAGGATGTGGTGAATCATGGTGGTGGGTTGACTGCATTTCACACCACCTTTGTTTCCAAACTAAAAAAATCCAATTTTCTACTAAGACAATTGTGTTTTCGTTTGGCCTTTTATTTACATACAACTGAAGAAGAACCCATAGATATTGTGTTACTATTTATAAAATACAAGCCATTATAGTGCAATGTTTCAACAGATCATTCTCCCCTAACATTGGATACGACATGGTTTCAGATTCGACTTAGGTTTTACTGCCAAAAGTGTAAAAATGTGAAGATGCTAAAACAATGAAACAAAACATGTTTTCTAGGTTAAAATTTTGTGTAGAATCAAAATCTGAAGTAAAAAATGCAAAATGTTTGATGCGTTCCAAGATATCACATTTTGGGGTATTGCGCAATGCCGAGCCCCATAGAAACCTATATGGTATTTTGCTGAAAATTACATCTTGCTTTGAAAAAAAAAAATTCTCAAATATTTTGCAGTTTGACAAAAATGTCAACAGCATAATCAATTAACTTTTCAACAATCTCACCCACTTCGGGTTTTTTTGCGGGTTCTCGAAACGCCCAATTTTAGGTAAAATTTGGATTCTACAAATTGAAAAAAAAAAAAAATTCTCAATTTTTAGACAGGGTTTAAAAAGTTTAATTCCATGACTATGTAGGGACTTGCTGTGGGCATAATCTATTAAAGTTTCAAGCCTATAGCTCTTTTAGTTTTCTTGTAATTCCAATTTTATTGAACGACAATATTTTTTTCACGCACTGGAAAAATCAAGGGGTAAAAAAAAAAAAAAAAAAAATGTTTTTTGTAAAGCAAGTGAAGTAGTGGTGAAATCCTGACGTGATAAATAATTGGCCCAGGTGAAGAAAGGTGATGACGTGAGGAGGGTGGGTCCACGCTTCAAATTGACGCCTGCATAAGACAATTGTGTTTTCGTTTGGCCTTTTATTTACATACAACTGAAGAAGAACCCATAGATATTGTGTTACTATTTATAAAATACAAGCCATTATAGTGCAATGTTTCAACAGATCATTCTCCCCTAACATTGGATACGACATGGGTTCAGATTCGACTTAGGTTTTACTGCCAAAAGTGTAAAAATGTGAAGATGCTAAAACAATGAAACAAAACATGTTTTCTAGGTTAAAATTTTGTGTAGAATCCAAATCTGAAGTAAAAAATGCAAAATGTTTGATGCGTTCCAAGATATCGCATTTTGGGGTATTGCGCAATGCCGAGCCCCATAGAAACCTATATGGTATTTTGCTGAAAATTACATCTTGCTTTGAAAAAAAAAATTCTCAAATATTTTGCAGTTTGACAAAAATGTAATGTTCTTATGTTCTTGTAAGAATATATTTTGGGCATAATCGATTAACTTTTCAACAATCTCACCCACTTCATTTTTTTTTTGCGGGTTCTCGAAACGCCCAATTTTAGGTAAAATTTGGATTCCACAAATTGAAAAAAAAAAAATTCTCAAATTTTAGACAGGGTTTAAAAAAATTTAATTCCATGACTATGTAGGGACTTGCTGTGGGCATAATCGATTAAAGTTTCAAGCCTATAGCTCTTTTAGTTTTCTTGTAATTCCAATTTTATTGAACGACAATATTTTTTTCACGCACTGGAAAAATCAAGGGGTAGGGGAAACGTTTTTGTATTTTTGGAATTATTCCTATACTTGAAATGAACCAAGTTAAGTATCAATTTGAAGCTCATTAAATTTTGCATTAACTGACAGGTAAATCATCACTGTAGACCATTCCTTTCCAGAGATGTGATTGTGCAAAGTTAAATTTTTGTTCGAAAGTGCTGAATTTTGAATGTCGTTTGTCACAGGACATGTCAAATTTGAATGGTTCTGGTGTGCAAATTATGAAATAATTTATAAAACAAATACTTGAATCCATAAGTGAGTACCTTTAACTGACATATTAACATTATAAAGGGTCATATATCTGTATATTGTAGCCTCTGTAAGTATTCAAAGTTGGGAGGTGAAAATTTTTGTCACCCAAAAAGTGCGATTTTCGGACAAAATTGGCCACAAATCAATATTTTGTAGCAAAACGGTGTATGATACAGGGTTTTCGATTAAGAATTTGGTATATCCAAAACACAATTTCTACACCTTCAAAGTTAACACTGACCAATTCGAATCTACACAATGTTTCTTCAAGTTCTTTAATGTCGGTATCCAACTAAAAGTAAGACAATTTTGGTCCCAAGGAATAATTATATATAAGTATCTGGCTTTATAACAACTCATTCCTATCCTACAAAGATCACGCGCTGTTGCCTAGTTATTACCTGTGGCGTCAGGAAATCGTCACAATCATTTCGCGTCCTCAAGGGCGGGGCACAGGGCCAGCACCTCCTTCATCACTTAAGATTTTTTTTTGTTTTTTTAATATCCCCGATAATAGCTACCCGAATATATCGCTTTCGCGTCGAGGAGGCAAGCAGATAAAGTGCCTTGCCCAAGTGCACACACATTGGCCTCAACAGGCTCAACCCATGACCTTTGGATCTGAGTCGGCAGTCATATCGCTGGACCACGTGCCCACATGTGACATGTCCTCACAGCGAAGTGACAGTATGCAAAGTCACACTTAGAATCCTCAGGTAATATTCCATGGGAAATCTTCTCAGTCCTGAAGATACCTTTTGTCCCACCTTCAACAGACCGAGAGGGCTTTCCCTCGCGACCTAATATTCGGTCAATACCAATCCAGGTAATTCCCCGGCCAGGTATTCTAACCACCATCAGTCTGCCGCTAATGTCCTCATCTCGGACCACAAACTGGAATCCCTTTTTCGGATTCCAAACTGAACTCTCTTGCTTAAAAGATGACAGCAGACAGTTCAGCCTTCAAGCTCCTGTGGGCCCTCCAAAATATATAAACCTGGCACTGTGTCAGCACAAATCAACCATTGTTGTAGATGAAAACTAGCTTACTATATACTGTATCGCTTCCTGGTTACTACTGCAGGCTGCTGGCCCTGAGTCTTTCCAGTGAGAATATGTAGTAAAACTCACGCTATATTCCCCTTTTCCTAATAATAATCATTACACATTACATCCACATCAGCTGCATAAACAAACCTTGCACTGCCAAATCAGATTTCCACATAATTACATCATCTGCATTGCTCCACCTCCTTTTAAAAACATCATGGGGAATTACCTAATTTTGGCATCTGGTTTTGAATCTCAAAGCGATCAACAAGTTGACTCAATACATTTTCTCACTTTACATCTTGGGAATTCCCCTTTCTCCTTCTTTGCATCTATCTAGTTGTAAACAACATGTGTGATCTCAATATAGCACTAAAGGGAAATTCCCTGCTCTCTATTTTATCATAAACAAGTACTTTTCCATGAGAAATCTTTTTCACAAATTGAGAATCCATATTTGACAATCACAAACTGAGGCACTCTAACAATACTTTCCCCTTACAAAGCTTTCCTCCCCCGGACATACATGTTCCCTTTCCCTCTACTTTATACTTCTAGACCATTTTGATATGTAATTCTCTCATCATTTTCAAAGTAATAATAACACACCAAAATTTGGCTTCTGTTGCATTATTTTGAGGTCAAAACAATATTTATGAAATTTCTGCACTAACAGGATGTGGTGAATCATGGTGGTGGGTTGACTGCATTTCACACCACCTTTGTTTCCAACCTAAAAATCAATTTTCTACTAAGACAATTGGTGTTTTCGTTTGGCCTTTTATTTACATACAACTGAAGAAGAACCCATAGATATTGTGGTTACTATTTATAAATACAAGCCATAAGTTGCATGTTTCAACCGATCATCTTCTCTCCCCTACATTGGTACGACATTGTTTCAGATTCGACTTAGGTTTTTACTGCTAAAGTGTAAAATGTGAAAGATTCTAAAACACTGAAACAAAACATGTTTTCTAGGGTTAAAAATTTTTGTGTAGAATCCAAATCGAAGTAAAAAATTCAAAATGTTTGATCGTTCCAAGATTATCGCATTTTGGGGTAATTTTGCGCAATGCCGAGCCACATAGAACATATGGATTTTGCTGAAATTCACATATTGCTTTGAAAAAAAATTCTCAAATATTTTGCAGTTTGACAAAAATGGTCACAGCATAATTCGCATTAAACTTTCAATCAATACTCACCACTTCGGTTTTTCTTTTGCGGTTCTCGAAACGCCCAATTTTAGGTAAATTTGGATCCACAAATTTGAAAAAAAAAAAAAAATTCTCAAATTTTTTAGACAGGGTTTAAAAAATTGAATTCCAGGACATGTAGGACTTGCTTGTGGGCATACTCGATTAAAGTTTCAAGCCTAATAGCTCTTTTAGTTTCTGTAATTCCAATTTTATTGACGACAATTTTTTGGGAGTAGGGGTAGGGGAAACGTTTTTTTTGTTAATTTTTGGAATTATTCCTATACTTAAATTGAACCAAGTTACGTATCATTTGACGCTCATTAAATTTTCATTACTACGGTAAAAAATCATCACTGTAGACCATTCCTTTCCAGAGATATGATTGTGCAAAGTTAAATTTTTGTTCGAAAGTGCTGAATTTGAATGTCGTTTGTCACAGGACATGTCAAATTTGAATTGGTTTCTGGGTGTGAAATAATAGAAAAATTATAAAACAAAAAAACAACCTAAAACAAACAAAAACCAAATACAAAAAGAATTAAAAAATTATATATCTGTATATTTGTAGCCTCTGTAAGTATACAAAAGTTTGGGAGGTGAAAAATTTTGTCACCCAAAAATGCCGATTTTCGGACCAAATTGCCACAATCATATTTTTGTAAGCACAACGGTGTATGATAACGGCGTTTCGATTAAACTGGTGGTGGGTTTATGCATTTCCATAACCTTTGTTCCCGAAATTTAAACCAAGGCGGTTCTCGACCACAAGTCCTCACCTTGTTCGCGCTTAAAATTGTAAGACAAAAGCAGCACCCACCAAGTGCAAACTGTCGAGTGCCAGGGGTGTCCCCAAAAAGTTGTGCCACCAGTAAATCTCATGTCTTATTCTCTAACTAGTTTTACTCCCACTATTTCATTTTGACCCCCACCCTAGTGGTCACAACATTTTTCCAGTGTGGAGATATCCATCTTGCAAGTGAAACCCCCCCACGAGCATAGTCGAATGTTTAGGAGATCAGCACCCCTGGTTTTGCTTTATAGTATTCTTACTTCCTGCTCCTTCATTACCACCACCACCCTAGGGGTCACACATTTTCCATTGTGGATATATTAATCATGAGAAGTCCTCAACAATAGCATAACTAAGAGGTTTATGATCGCACCCCCGGGTTTGTCATTTTGATAGTATTCTATACATGTACCTCTCACTCTTTCATCATTTGACCCCACGCCTAGGGTCACAAACATTTTCCATTGTGGAGATATTATCTTGAAAGTCCCCCACATGAGCACAAGTAAGAGATGTTTAGGAGTAGCACCCCCCGGGTTTGCATTTATAGTATTCTATACTTCCTCACTCTTTCATTTGATACCACCATAGAGGTCACAAATCTTCTTGTTTTGGAGATATTATCTTGAATTCCCAACATAAACATACCAAGAGATGGTTAGGAGTAGCACCCCCCCTGGTCGCATTTATTAGTATTCTTATTTCTGCTCTTTTCATTTGACAACCACCACCCGATCACCCCCCAGGGCCACAACATTTTCCATTGTAGATATATTAAATTCATGAAATTCTGCAATACCCTTAAAATTCACTAAATTTATAAAATATGAAAATTTTTCAAATTTGCAACACTATTTTTGAAAAAATCATGTGACCCACATTTAAAACAAAATTTGAGTCCCTACGGGGTCCAGAAAGTTGTGAAAGCCAAATTTTGCGTATTTTTTCACACATTTTCCAGAATGTAAAATAACGTCTGGCAACACCAAAGACGACCATAAGGTATAAAAAAAACATTTCAATGACACATGGGCACTGATCTAGCTATATCATATTGAATGTTATACCTTGTTGTGGTTTACTCCCCCCTTTGAATAAGTCTTTTCCTTGTTTTGTAACACCGTTTTACACCACCACATCACACACAGCCCTATACTGCCAAATAAACCATGCTGACCCTAATTTTTGTAAGGTAAAAACAAACCCTTATCATTCTTTTTGAAGTTGTAGTAATTTCACACTGACCATGACAACCTGAGAAATTTGGTTTGATGGACCAAGCATTTATCATTAGTTGCAATTTTAAATATCAAGAATGCCCCTTTAAGTGCCCACATGCATTTTGACCACATTATTATTCACTCACACAAACTTTATACCAAGAGTATCCTCATTAAGCGAAGGATTTTGCATTATCAATGTACCTTTATGCATACAGCAAATTACGCATATTTAATTAGATCATGCTCAAACAATGCCCCTTTATTGATCCCCACTTTGCTTTGACCGCAATTGTGATTCATACAACATGTAGGCATAGAATCATGGTAGCGAAGGAATTTTGCATATCCAATGTACCATTTCACACATCAGTGATACAAAGCAATTATGCATATTTAATTAGATCATTGTATCAAAAATGCCCCTTTAAAAAATCGGCCCACATGCACTTTGCCCCAATGATGATTCACCCAAAGATGCATGGCATGATTCTTTCAATGCCGGCGAAGGAATGTTTGGCCTAGCCGATGTACTTTTCTCAGAGATACAGTAATTATGCATATTAATTTAGCTCATTTGCCCTACCTAAGAAGTCCGCTTGTATCACCCAACACGCTCCAAATTGGAAAAAAGATGCGCACCATGATAGGCTTTTCATGCAGTGAGGAATTTTCCGTATCCATTAACCTTTCAAATTATATCTTACGCTGGTTTTTTTTCATTTATAGCTCTTTGCAATACTTAATTGCCCTAAATACGCCGAAATCTAATCGTTTCGAGAACTCTTTCCCCAGCCCCCCCTTCACAAGTTACATCATATAAACGCCTTAACGGACTCCAGATAACTTTTATACAAACCTTGCGGGAAAATTTTCGTTATTATGCAAATTAGATACTTATTAGCATATTTACGCCCAAAATCTAATCAGGTCGAGAACTCTGGACCCGCTTCTTCCACCAAGTTACATCATCAATAGCCCTTAACGGACTCCAGCTAAAAATCGTAACCAAGCCCGTTAACACGGACGTCAGGCATACAGACAGCTACATACAGAAACAGACAGACAGACGGGCAGACAGAACGACATACAGACAGACAGCCAGAAAAGTGATTATAAGTCTCTGCCGAACAAAGTTTCCGGCGAGAAAAAATCCCAATTTCTACTGAGACAATTCTTTTTTATTTGGCCTTGTTTTTACATACACAACTGAATAACTCATAGATATTTTGTTACTGTTTAATAAAATACAAGCAATATAGTGCAAATGTTTCAACAGATCCTTCTCCCCTAACATTAGATACATAGCCATTCCAAATGCAGGTGCTGCCGTGTGACCCCTGTAACTATGTCTCACAGGGGTGATGCATATGCATGCGGGTGAGGGCGGAAGGAAACGCAGTTTTCAGCCAGTGGCCATGCTCTAACTGCTGCCTGGCTACTTATTGTCTCGCCTCATGCATGTTGATTGGTCTATTAGACCCCCAGAGGAAATGAAAAGGTCAATTTGATGGGTTTAATAGTGAAAGAGGAAGAGTTAATCAGTGTATTTCGCCATGCTTTTAACGTTATTTTTGCTATTAGTACAGTACACCACCGCCTCATAGCATTTAAACCTCTATGTGATCGATGTTCAAATTGAAATGCCTATAACTTTCTGTTTTCAGGTCCTTTCACTTTATCAAATTTACCAAGCGGTCACAAAGTGGTTATTCCACTCGCTACCCACCCTAGATCAATATCGGACATCGTCCACGTAAGTGCATTGTAGAGATCAAACACCAGAATGGGTAAGCAGTCTGTGGGCTGAAAGTTTCGGGTCTTAGGCGATATCTTGGCCACAGGTGAAAATGCGCCTTATTCCTATGATACCTGGTAGCCTCAGTTTCCCAAGTCGCCTTTGCACCTCACATAATCATTGCAACCTTAAAGCAACACAAACCCCTACTTGGCCTACAACAAGACCCCAATACACACTGAGACACACTGGGATACTTCTAAAGCCCGATCGCTTCAGCAGTTCCATTATATTAGCACACAGTGAAGTTGAACCAATACTCAAAACTAGCGAGAACATAGCAATTCTGACACGCCGCCTGCTGCCTGCCCTAGATTGTCTGCCCTAGAGTGTCTCGCCTCGAGGCCGTTTTCATAACCTGCAACCCGATTCAGCACTTCTTCTGTGCAACAACTGGAGTTCACAATAGGGGGTCATCAGAGGTCCTTGTTTACAACCACATTGACTTGACCAGTGTTCTCTTACCAAGTATGAATTAATCAAGTCAATAGCGATATGAGAAATGAGCAATTGTTTAACCTTTATGTGCCACGCCCACAGCCCCTCTGGAAAAGGCCAATCCTATGTGTCTTCCTGCTCAAAGCAGGCAACACAAAACATCTGCTCAACACACTCCATTCTATACTTACTGACCAATTTAATCATCAACACCATTCTAATGACTTACTGACAATTTAAATTCACATCACAGGCCATCTTTAACACTTTTTCCTCGTGGACCGTCCAACAAATTGTAACTAACTATTTCCATGTAGTTAGTTTGAAGTGGTGGCTATTTAGGTCGTGATGGAACGCATCTGATTTCTGCATCATGAATCTGGTGGGTGGCCATATCAATGTGTGAGAATGCAAGAATCTTAAGTGCAATAGCCGGCATTTTTTCAGAAATTTCCCCCAAACGACATAACCAAGTCTTTGGTCAGTGCTCTTGAAAAAGTTTCTTCGGTGACCCTCGAAATGAGAACCATTTCAAGATCCACTGCTCGAGTAAAGATTGAGTTACCCTGGCAGCACCAGATGTATCACATGGCGCTTTGCACTTACAACCTGTTGCACAGCAGACGCACTGAACCTATCTGTGACATGCTGTAAACAAGCGTTCCAATGGCACTAATGCTATCTATTGTTATCACCCTGTGGAAGAGATTCCTATATGATTAAACAGAATTCCCCGTCTTGTCAATTGCTTCCCCAATTTATAGGAAGAGAGTTTCTCAAAAATAAAATTCATTTACCACATCACCGAATTCGGAACAACATTTTTTTAAGTTTGAAACGTGAACATAGTAGAACAAAATGACTACCCAATTAACCAATGGTGTTTCTCCCCACCACACGGACTTGAAATATTGAAACATGAATGTGTTATGGCGGATGTGCCTAAAACACCCTATTTTTCCCATGCCAATTTTCAATTCCACAGACTCCCATTTCATACAGCCATTTAAATTAATTCCAAGGACCCACTCTGTTTATCTTAGACTTATCTTGTGCACATTTTACTTAAATACCTTAAATAAATTGTGACTTCAAGCACCAAAGCATTTGTTTGTGACAAACTAACCCTGATTGGAAGGATGGTAAAATATGGTTATGAACCCCCCCCCATCACCCCTCATTTTTTCAAGCCAATTTTCAATTCCATAAAACTGCCATCGTCAACTTAACCTATTTAAGTTCAAAAGACCCCACAAAGAATTTCTTCTTGCCCATATTACTAATTGAAATAAGTATTCCAAATTTAGCTCAGACAACAAAATTTTAATGTTCGATATCAGTTCCGTAGGCACATGTTTGAAAATCTGGCGGTATATACTACCAAGAATGCTTAAGTAACCATCCCTGGAAGCATCAGCTATTGCGGCGAGTTGAAAACAAAGCTGGATATTATTTGTCATGGGTTAATATAGTTTAGGCATAACTGAAAAATAGCTATGCACTTTAGGAGAGGTTATATTTAAGCCGTGAGGGGGGGGGGAGGAAGGGGAAATGATGAAGAAATTCAACTTTTTTGTTTCCAACAAGAATTTTGTTCCCCCACTGGCTTCTCCTTGCAAAAATCTGCATTGCATTCTCCTATCTTATTGAAATTTCTCTATTGAAATGTTCATGTTCCCCATATCTCTTTGATGAAACGGTTCGTCACCCTTCTCATTTACCAATTGTTTGGATCACCCTGTCAAATCATCCAACCCCAGCATAAATAATGACTCCCTCCCTTATTAATTGTATGAAAGAAGCTTATCAACAGCACAATTTTAGATGTTTAAATGCTATACATGTTTATATTTGCCAAGAACAAAGTTTAACCCTGAACGTGAGCCCAATATTTGGTACATATTGCCAGAAGTGTTAGGTTAATACGTGCCAGGTGCTCAAGTGGTATATCCAAAGCACCAGAGCTTCTGAGCAGAGGGGTGTACTGAGTCCATCCCACAGATCAGTTTTGGGAAATTTCACCTCAATAAGGTTAATGGTCTATTTTACACATAAAAAAATTGACGTTTCACATATTTAGCTTACAAAGCACTAGAACTTAAGTCATTTTTTGCATGATCTGAAATCTTGTGGTTCTAACTTTTATCCCCAAGTATAAACATGTTTTTAGTTACAGTATGGTTATAAGCACGTTGCAATGCAAATGCATTATGGGATGATTCAAAACACTCTCTGCTTTCTGAGGCAAGATCATTGAAAATATCGGTACAACCGAAACATTGTAGCACAAGCACCATTGATTGCGACATCATGCATCAAAACTCTTGAGTTAGGAAACCAACCTATAAAATGCAAGTGCAGGCCTTTTACTGCCAGAACAGATGTTGTGACAAATGCGCTTTAAAATTTACGAGTAGTCTGACGGTCACAGTTGATTTCAATTACTGTTGTACAAAAAGCAAACGACAATAATTAATGTCTAAATGATGTCTGCAAATCATTTTTTAAAAACATCACTCAAAAGTATTTGTTGATGAACACCAATTAGTAAGTAATTTGGACATTTTAGGTGTCTGGGTATAATAATGATTCGCGATGTGTCTACAGAACAGAATTGTGAAATTTTCATGAGTTTTTTTATTTTCGAGCATACTTCAGATTTGACGCCTTGGCATTTAGTTACTACAGCCAACTTGTCAAATGGAATGATGAGTTCTGGTAAGAAAATCTTCAATCTTTGATGAGGAGAGTGGGGCGGGGGGGCAAGACTGTGAACGGTCACCACATTAAACCAATATCGGCACAGTTTTTTGAAGAGCGCCCCCATTTTCAAAATTTGAGATTTTGTCACGGTTGTGTTGTAAATTGTCTAGTAAAAATGAACATTAAAGTGGGTAATTGCACCTCAAAAATGCGATTGATCAAAAAAGAAGATATTTTGTAATTAGAATCGGGATCCCGGATTGTAATTTAATGGAGGAGCTGGAAATGCCAAATTTATGTACGTCCATGGATGTGAAAAGAGTGCTACCTCCCGAAAATGGACCCTCTAACTGGACTTGCCTGAACCGATGAAAAAACTAATGGATGAGAGTAGACACGTACAAGGGTTGATATATCCCCGCTGTTTTATATTTGAAAAGGACATTTCCAGCAGCAAGTGATTTATCTCGGATGTCTCCGATAATATTATTCTAATACAAACCTCCTCTTTTGCGCCATATAAGCGTTTTATGGATGTACAAGTCACAGGTATGTTACTAGTCAATTACCAATGCAACCTGTGCAACCATCTCAAAATATCCGGAAAATTAGGGGCGCTCTTCAACAAAATGTGCGTGATTGCTGTAAGTCCCATACCATGTACTGCAGCTAAAACAAATCACCATACAATGAGCAATGACATGATTGCATCTACCACCCAACCCAAATACTCTACAATATTTACATTTAATACAATGATCAAACTTTGCGTGGTTTGAAAGTAACTATGCTTGTTTCGATTTTACGACTGGTGCCAGTCTAAAATTTGCCGACGTTTTATTAAAAAGCCAAGAGTTGCATTCCTGTTTGCAGATAATTGCAAAGGTCAAAGGGCTCAGGAAATTTATAGTATTAACATGTTATTTTGGTCATTCCAGCCCACACACAAAAAAAGAAATTTATTTCAAGTAAGAAATCATGGAGAATGCTTTTAAGGCAGATTATTGGCTACAGTGGCCAGAATAGAGTTTATTTACACAAATAAGATGTCATAACGAGAGAATTTAGAAATCCTCTTTCATAGGTTTTCAAATCTGTGTGTTTTGTTATTTTCCATTTAAGTTACAGGGGGTTTTACTTTCACAAATTAAAAAATCTCAAAAATTAAACAAGTTGAAATTGAAACCCTGTGATTAGCAAATTTAAATATCTCCGTGTAAATTGGGTGCCATAGGACCTTCCCTCCTGAAAATTATGACTTAAAGATTGGGAAATATTTCAAAATTTAAAAATAAATCTCGCTTCTTGTACCTTTTACAGTAATTATCTGTATAGTAGATAGCTTGTACATGAATTAAGTTTTAAAGTAAATTGCTCATCATATCCAATTTCACAACTCCTTTCTAGAGGGCAAAACAGGACCCAATTAATAATCCATCACTGAACGGAACTGCTTGCTAGAAAATATACCGTGGGGTCAAAAAAAATGTTTAACATGCGACTTATTTTGCTTTGCTTGGCTTGAACATGAAAAGAGGTCTTTGGGTTGTCCTGGTTTCTCTTCTATATGTCGAGTTCAACTTCATTTGAAAAAAAAAAAGGAGCTCTCTCTACCCTGTTCAATGTAAGGGTGACTCCCATTCTTTTACCACTTTATTTTTATTTACACATTTTCAGAGGAGCTCCAAGTGTGCCACAACACATACGCTACTATCGGATGATTTACCCTCAAGGTTGCTTATGACATTGATCTGACCCGGTTATATCAATGTACTTATTCAAAGGTCAGGTTCATTCTTCTACTGAACACAACTATAGTGTTTGCTAAGCCCTATGTGTCTGTGGCTGTACAGTATAGCAGACAGCAAGTGAACCCAATGATATGTAATGCTGACTTTTGTTGACACAGCAAGGCAACATACTGATATTGGAAAAAATTTTTGCGGGTGGGGTTTAATTTTGCGCTTTTGTGATCATGCAGTAGGCACAATTTTAAACCCTGACAAATGTTATTTTTACATGACTTTAATATGTTTAAACTTGAATGCGCAAATATAAAACCCATGAAATGTACAAAACTGGTAAAATCGTTAAAAAATTAACCCCGTGAAAATATTCGCTTTACAGTAGTGCTATCATAGGTAGAGAGCAAAGTGAAACAGTTGTTAACCTCCCAGATTACAAAAAGCTCATTTGATTTTTTTCATAGAGAGCTATTATAGTACAATAAGCCTATCAGAGACCTGTGCTTACAGACATATAGAAAGTCTCTTTTGATTGGATTGGATATGCAGAGCTTTATTATGTTATATTTATGTTAATGAGCCAAGCAGAGTACTGTTTAAGAAAGGGGGTTAGACCTCAGGGGTTACTGTGGTGATAGGACAAGCTGAATGGCACCTTAATGCATTACATGCCAATTATATTTTAACTAAGATTATGCACCTACGTGATAAGCTGCGTTTTAATCTTGACTTGGTTCTTGGTTTTGAGTTGGATGAGGATGGCCACGATTCTGAAAGCCTGACCTCCAAAGTATACAACATTATGAAAATAAGACCAAAATTATACTTACTGTCAGGGTATTTTAAAACTTGTTTTTGTCAATTAAGCCTAGTTTACCAAGATTATGGGAGAATTGTTAGTGAATTTTGCGGTTTAAGTAGGAAACAACGCAACATAATTTTTTGTATAGCCTTTCAACCCCATAGCAAAAACATTGGTCCCGGTTTCCACAAAAATGAAACCATTTTTCACTTATAGGGGGACCTGGTACTATCCTTTTGTAACCAGAACTTGCTACGTATCTGTCCAGAATAGCCATCACACATTTTGTCAGTCAGGAATTAGGAACCCTTGGGTAGGTATCAGTGTCTATTCCCCCTCTCAAGGTAATACCAATACAGCTATTTTTTGATGATCGGCTCACCCACATATAAATGCTAGAATTTTTTACAAATAGATTAAGTTTGCTCCATAAAATCCACCATTCCTCTCCAGATCGTCTCAATGCTTTTTAGGCTTACATCTGGGTATATTAAAAGTGACTCCAACCAGCTAAACATTCCCGGCCCAGCAGTTGTACACAGCTGAATAATACACCCCTCCTGCTTTATTCTGATCCGCTAGCCAAATGATGGACTATCAATATTACACAACATCAGTGGGGGCATTAGAAATGGTTTAAGCTTGTGTATGGTAATACTATCAAACAAGGTTATATAGCAATGCGCAAGCTACTAGTATGCATGGTCTACCAAGCTTCAAGGTTTTCCACTTGCGTGATTAAGATATTATGAACGATGCAATCTTGTTTCTACAGTATACAAGTCCACCATGGTTCTATATTTTTACTAGGTTGGCTTGCTATCTCCATAGAAGCGATCTACAACACTCAGAGCATTCAAAGGCCATTGTGGTGAATTGGTTTTAGCTATTGATCCTCCAAGTACTTACTTAGTGGGGAACACCTCAGGCCTTTCCTTGCCACAGTGGAAACCCCAGGATTATTATGTTCATTTAATCTTTTTTTCCTAACCCCATTTATGCTCCCTAGCATCTGTACTGCTGGATTACATGTGATGTCCCATTTATATAAACATGCTTTTCCATACAGATGTGGCCATTTAGGTGTTTACTCACAGTAGATAGCGAGTCAACCAATAGGCCATAGGCATTCCAGCCCTCATGGTTATGTCTTTTTTCTTAGTGGTGGCTTCTTAGGCACTTAACTATGGGAAACCTCATCCTTCCTTGCCGGTCATGGAAAACCCCCCGAATTTTATGTTCTTTAAATGCTTTTACATGCCTGTGGGACATTTAAGGGTTGGATAAATTTCAACCATATTGCCTCTAAAGTCTTATCAATCACATGCTACATATAACTCTGCTCGTTTTTTTTGTTTTTTTTTTTTTTTTTTTTTTATGTGGGCTATTAACTACCATCTTATCTAATATTGGCTATTTTATGTGGCCATCTGTACACCATTACCAAAAAGATACAATCCATAGAAGCTTTCCATGTCCACAATCGAGATGTCCACCGCAGCATGTCATGGATTTTTTTCCTTTTTGGTGTGATGACAGATATTGATGATAAATGAAAATCCTGCATTTTGAGCTTCATACCTCCGTTTTTTCCGCGAGCATTCAGAAATTTACGGGGGTCACCATAAAAAATGCGTGCGATCAAAAGACCATTTTGAGAGTGCCATCAATTTGTATTGAACCCTCCCCAACTTTGTAAATCACTATCTGGGGAATGTTTTTGGTGTAGAATTCAAATCTGGCATAAAAAATGTGATAGCTCCTTACTTTTAAGTTTATTTCGGTTAAAAATGCAATTCTTTCATCTGGACCACGTTGGGGGTGAACCCGTAAGCAACAACATTTTTAATGTCAATTTTTCTTGTAATCTGAGTCACACTGCAGGATTTCGGCCAGTACATAAAAGCACATACGGTAATTATTTTTTTTTAAAACGGTTTTTTAATTTTATTAATTTTTTGCATTTTGTACATTTCTTGTTGGCCCCCCTGAAAATCATGTTGAACATATTATTCACGCCCTCTACTCAGATATGTTGATGATACATCATCAAAGAACTATCTTGAAAGAACCCCTTGGTGTCTTGATGTCCTCATTGTTTTGCAGCACAACACTTTGGCTGATATCCCCTAGAATACATGATTAAACTGGTGATAATAACACGGTGCAGGTACAATGACCTCTGGTCACGTATACCTTTGTGTGGTACCTTTGAGTGTTGTTATGTTGTTGTGACAAATAAAACACCAAGCTAGTTCTTTCAGTACAGTTGTTTTAATTATACATCTTCACCATATCTGAAGTGGGGTGGTGACGAATGTCAACATTGTTTTCAGGGGGGTCAAAAGGGTCAAAAATACAATTAACCCATTTTCAGATGCTGTACCTCACTAGATTACTTTTCTATATTGGCATAATTGTATTAGTTTAAGTTTCTACTATGTAACTCGGATTACCAAAGATGGACAAAAAATGTTTCTTACTTTTTGGAGTTATACCCCCCAGACTGGCCCGAATGCACAAAGGCACAAGTGACTCATTACCTCTACAAGTAAAACCCTATGAACTTCATGATGCAGATTGAATTCTACCCAACTATTACTCTTAGTAGTGATTTCAAATTGTGGAGGGCGCCATTACAATCTGTCACCCTCGTCAAATAGTCTTTCAACTAGGCCGCCCTTTTGATGGTGACCCCCCTAAACTTTCCAATTACTCTACCGGCAAAACGAAATGAACTATGATGCTCAAAATTTCAGGATTTTCAATATCTCATTAATGTCCTACCACCACACTTAAAACAAAAAAATCCATGACATGCTGCGGTGCCCATCTCGACTGTTTGAAGTAATTGGGCCACTAATTATGATAATCATTTAGCACACTAACTGTTAACTGTATAAATCATGTTCATGTATATAGTACAAGCCAGGACTACAAAGCATATCTGTGCTATCGCAACAGATATAACATTAGTTACACCTGTAATCTACTGTAGTGTGAAAGAACACATTACACTGCCATTTACTGCAGACTGTACATATGGCTCTGGTGGATTATTAATAGACCGTATTCATATGACGTCAGCCACCAACAGTTGGTGGGACGATGCGACTTCCAGGACTACAATAATTCATCTGTCATCGATCCATGTTTAGCATTGCACAGGGATCATTGACAGTTTAAATTATTGTAGTAAACTTGGGGGAATGCGTCTATCTTGTCCACCAACATGGCTGCTATTGAATACGGTCTGTGATATATAAAATTTTCAGAAAATTGAAAATTCGGCTATCGGCCCAAAAATTGAAAATACCGTCGCGGTTCCTCGAACCGCTAAATCCCCCTGGCGGGAGCGGTTTACAATTCGGACCCGCCCCCTAAACCCGGACAACCCCCTTAAACCCGACAACCCACCTTAAACCTAATCCGCGAGAGTACAATGATCCCCACCCCTCCATCAAGTTTCATCAAAATCGACTTATGGATCTTCAGATAGTTTGTTCCAATTTTTTTGGGTGACAATCCCCCAAATTTAGCCTAAATATCACATGAGCTATTTAAATAGCATATCATGCGCCACAACCTAATCAGCGCGAGAGTACATATGTCCCACCCCTCCACCAGTGTTTCTCATCAAATCGGACGTATGGATCTTCAGATATTTTGTTCACAAGCTTTTTTTGGGTCAAAATACCCGCAAATTACTCATTAATTATGCAATTAGGTACCTAATTGCAATATGCCACGCCCATAATCTAATCAGAGAAAGGGCATGGCGCCGATCCCACCCCCAAGTTACATCACCCATAACCCTTATGGGTCTCATTTATCGCGTTTCACAGTTGTGTTGGACGCCGCCCGCGCCGACCTGCCGCCGCCGACGCATTTGACTGATAGCTAATCCCCCTTCGCTTTTTCAAGCCAGGGAGGAATTTTAATAAAAAGTGTGCTGATGAACGGAACTTCCGTTCCTGAAACGTCCACAACTCAAGTTGACATGGACCAGTATAATGAACGTTACTACTAATATTTCACGATCCTGAGAACTCTACTACAATCTTATGTCCATTCAAAATATATGTACAATTAAAAACACTAGACAACAGAGGAGTGAACAAAAGACCAAAAAGCCCCCTAACCTTGACCTACATCTGTGCCTGCCCATATGGGCTTTTTGGATCAGTGTTTTCTTCTCACCATTTTTGCTTCAAATCGACCCAAGCGTTTGAGGCACCACACAAATTTTGGCAAGTGTACAGATTGTCAACACATTGCCAATCCACAGTTCTGCATACGACTATCTGTCAAAAAAATTATCCCAAAGAGTGATTCAAATTTTGCTAAATAACATGTCTGCCTGTAAACTGACGCATTCCAATTGTATGCAACACAAAGAACTTGACACCTACATCTAATTAAGACGCTGATCATATTAGCAATGGCATCGATTTTTATCTACTACATATGCAGAATAATGATATGCAGTCAATTTACTGAACATTATTACTACTCTTACCATTCTCTTTCTCTCATCCCAAATATGTGCATTTAACACTACAATTATCACTACGCAGATTGATTGATGTTGCTTGTATTAATTGCTATTGCATTGGTCCTGTGTGTTATTCTTTTAGACTGTTGTATGGTCGTAATAGCCTGCATGTTCCACGATGGAGCACGGTCTGCAATGAATGCACATCATGCTCTGCCCAAAAGAGTCACTATTTGAAATTGCAGAATAGCTTAAAAGTGTTGGATAAGCCGTAAAGTTTCATACGTTTTTTTTTTCAACTGAAAAACTAATAAAAGAAATGCAATGTTAAAGAAAATGGCATGTCAAAAATATGCATCTCTTTCAATTATGTGTAAGTGTCCGTATGGAGATTATGACAATATCTGATTTTGTCCTTATTAGGCGTCTTTTGGTCAGATCATTCTTAGGGTATGTAGATAACACACTGGTTATAGAGATGCAAAATACTGTTACTTCTGTGTTTTTATTTTTTTTATAGCACATCACTGCTAGTGCCTTTAATACTATGCGCATGGTATATGCACTTGCTACACTTAACTATCCATAAATAAGACTCTTATGGTTGCATACAGTGCATGCGTGTGTGTTGTGTGTGCGTGCGTCGTGTGCCTGGGTATGAGCTTTCTCCGAACTGGACATCGGCCCCCAGGAAATGGCCTATCTGTGAAACTTGCAGGGTCCCTTTGTCAGGGAGGGCATCAACTTTTTGGACCCCTGGGTCCCATGGGTGCCCCAGCAGACCCTTTGTTTGCTTAAAAATGGTCAAACAAGCAATTTTGAAAAAGCCTGACTTTTGACCTTTGGCCCTGACCTTTTTAGAGTTATTTTGGGTGAGTTATGGATGGAGTGTTCTTGAGTAGCTGCAGAAGTACTCCACGACCTACATGTGTACCTGTCAGTCACATAGCAGGCAACTGCAGAGTACAATATAGGATGGCTACAGTTTAGTAAACATAGCTGTTATGCACCCAGTGGCTTGTGTACTTCGCAAGTACTTAGCGTAGGTACTGCATCAATAAATGCATCAATGGGGACCTTTGGAGTAGAGCTAAGAGTACACATGGAGTAGCCTAACCTCTGGGTTACACCATGAGTAAGATTCTAGCTGTGTATGTCCAAATAAAAGTGCATGGTCTATGCCATTTCAGAGGCTGCCTGTTTGACCCAGCCAACTAGCAAAACACCTCTGTGGTTGCATACAATATTAATAAATACTCTGTAATAATTGAATACCACCAAATTACTCAAGGTTGCTGCTGTGCTGTTTCTACATGCAGCTGGCTAGATTTGAATGTACTCTATTTTCCTGGAATATACCAAGGCCTCTGGGCTGTTCCTGGTTTCATTCATTCTCTTTAGAATGGGTATGAACATGTTTATAACCACCGATTACAAATGATAAAATGAGTGAGTTGGCAGATGCTGTTTCGCACCTACTGAGGTCAAAGTTCCATACACTCGTCATAGGAACTGCGATCATACCATAACCCACACTATTTTGGAAGCCATATTGAAAATCTGCAAAAAACATTGTGCCAGATTTTTGTGACGGTAAACTTCCTGAACAAACCGCATACCTGACAATGAGGGTCGCCTGGCGAAATCAACAAGAAAGTGCATTTTTCTATGCTGTAAGGTTTAGGTATAATGGGCTTGGATGGTAACATTTACAGAGACCCGACAGAGACATCAAGACACTTCCAGAAAGAAGCACCCCCAATTTTTTTTGAACCCAGGTTTTTTGCATATTGGAATGCTTACCAATGTATTAGATCACACCTGAAGTGAATAAGCTGAATACACTTTCTTTATGTAATAAGATGATAATTTAGTATTTTCTGTCATGCACGACAGAAACTCAAAGCATGGTTTTCTAAGGGGATTACGATAGCAGGCAGGTTCAAAACAAGGTCTGCAGTTTTCTTTTGTACTTGTTTGTTCAATAAACCTTCCAAACATTCTCGGTAGGTGGTCTACAACCGATTTAGTGCAATTTGAGAGAAATTTGTATCCTCAAAAAATTTCCTCCTGTCACTTTAAGCATCTGCCAGTGAGCTCATTGAATCAAGATGGCCGTCGGTACTCTATGAAATATACATGTGATATTCCCTCATTTAAAGAGGCACTAGCTGATCCTCGGGTGGGAGGGTTGAGAAATAGAATTTAAGGTTTGATTTTATCTGCTTGACCAGAGTTAAAAGCAAACTGCTTCCTTGAATGACTACTTATTCATATAGGGTGTTGCCACTTTTACCAGCAGTGCAAAAGTACTTGAAGGTCCAAGATGATTTGAATGATCAGAATTTTCACCACATTTTTCTGAATGGGCTGTGATGTACATGTTGAAGTATATGAATCTCTGTGCCATGTTTTCACTATACTCTCTTCTGAACAGGCTGTGATGTACATGTTGAGGTATGACGCAATTCGCTCTTTGCACAGTTTTGCCATTTGCAGGGAGAGCCTCGGGCTGGCAGCAATATGAATGGGAGCACTTATGCAATTGTTCAATCAGGTTCGATTCTGTTAAACCAGGGCCGTACGCATGATTTTTTTACGGGGGGTGCGGGTCTTTGAAAAAGTGGACCTAACCGCCCTAAGATGGTCCTTTTTTGGGACGTTTTGAACATGTCATCACCAAAAAGGGGACTTTTTCGTCATATTTTCTCTAAATATTGGACCTTTTTATCAGAAAAATTGGCAAAAAGTGGACCTTTTCCCCTTTTGTGGATTTTTTTTTGGGGGGTACGACCGCACCCCTCCCCCTGCGTACGGGCCTGGTTTAAACAAAACCAATGGCCTTACAAGAGGTGAATGCTTTGTTATATAATACTCTCATCTATTCCAGTGTCAGTTCGAGGCTCTCCCTGCAAAGGGCGAATTGTACATGTTTTTCACCATCTCTCTTCTGAATGGGCTGTATAAATCTTCTTTACATGGTACTAACAGTTTAACATCCCCTGAAAAGGCCACGCTATTTTATGATTTGTTTACCCAATTCTAAATGAACCATGGAGAGAGTGAAATTCTGAGGCTACTCCACAGTTATTCTCATTAAATTTAGAATTTGTTATCTTTAATAATGTCATGTGTATATTTTTCTTTAGAGAATGTGGTCTCTTAAAGTTTGATTCAACTATGCTACTTGGGACTAGCTAGCTTGGCAAGTCTGCATGAAATTTTTGATGGTTTCTAGGTCACATTGATATGATGATTCCAAATCTTGATGATACCACTGTCATCTTTGAACATTTTGAGGGAAGGAGGTACTTTCAAAGAGGTAAAGTTTGTAAAACAGAGGTAAAGGTTGTTAATGTTTCATATGGAGTTAAAAAGTGTATAGAAATGTTTCTCTCACAGCTGTTTGAAAGTCTCATGTATTATGACAAAACCAGAATAAAACAAAAATTATCGCCGGCGACATATTTTTGACAACTAATTTGGAATATTTAGTCCACTAACTACATTCTTTGTAAATTTTATGAAATTCCATTGCAGGCAAATATGATTTTTCTTAAAAATCTGTTTTTCCACGTGTTTCTGTGGAGAATAGACATATAGCGGGCGCTACAACATACAAATCATGACCTCTGTAGACCTATATGGGAAGATTCCCGCAATGGATTTGTTTGATTTTGGCAGAGATAATAGCTCTTGTATGTCCCTATAATATATCAGTTGTCAAACTTGTGTTGCCACTGCTTAAAATTATTCTAAAAATAAAATAGACAATTTGTATGGGGTCAAACAGCTGTGATCTGGTTTTGAGGACCCAAGCCCTCAATTTAAGCTATCATCCATATTCCTGCTACATATTCAACCTTCCACGTTCAGATGGCAACAACGTCTGTCTAGTATTAGTGGAGGGGCCTATGTAAAATTTGGTGAAGTTCATGTTAATTGTTGGCAACCACTATAAACGTATACTACTGGGTCTGACTATTCAGAAAATCGATGTTGCCATTTTTTCTGTTGACCTTTAGTGACCTTGACACAAGGTCAAAAAAAAAAAAAAAAAAAAAAATTGCAGGCAAATATGATTTTTCTTAAAAATCTGTTTTTCCACGTGTTTCTGTGGAGAATAGACATATAGCGGGCGCTACAACATACAAATCATGACCTTTGTAGACCTATATGGGAAGATTCCCGCAATGGATTTGTTTGATTTTGGCAGAGATAATAGCTCTTGTATGTCCCTATAATATATCAGTTGTCAAAATTGTGTTGCCACTGCTTAAAATTATTCTAAAAATAAAATAGACAATTTGTATGGGGTCAAACAGCTGTGATCTGGTTCTAAGGACCCAAGCCCTCAATTTAAGCTACCATCCATATTCCTGCTACATATTCAACCTTCCACGTTCAGATGGCAACAACGTCTGTCTAGTATATAGAAGTTTGCCAGTTTTAATCTGTGTTTTGTGTCATCTGTGAAGCAAGCGGCACATAGGAATTGCTTTGGTAGTGTATCTGTCTGTGTATGTGTCTGTCTGTGGTAAAAATGTTGACCCAAATGTTAACCCTAAACATAACTTGTTCCACATACGTGTGCGCATTTTCATAGCACTTGGATAAAATGGTCCTTGGGTAGTGACCCACATGTTGGTGAGCTCATGTGTCCGTGGTGACCTCATGCATCCTTGGTCCCCATTCACAAATCATTCTTGATACAAACCCTGGTGTATTGAGTCCCTCCCACAATGCATTAGTTTTGGGAAATTTCACCATGTGATCCCACAAAACCCTATGAAACTTTTACTTCTACACTCTTTTTGGCCTACTTAAAGCAATAACAGCTCATTTTTTGGAAGATGCCCTCAATTTTCAAAATTGTTTGCACAGCTGTGTTGGTAATTGTCTAGTAAACTATACCTGTGAACGACACTGCTCAAAAATGCGTATTTATCATAAAATAAGCGATTTTGTAATTAGAATTGGGCTCCCCGGTTGTACTTAACGGCAGAACTGGAAATGCTAAGTTTATGTCCGTCCATAATGACCTAATTTGACTTGCATGAACTGACGGAACAACTAATGGATGAGCGTAGACACGTACATTACGCAATTTCCCGGTTATTCCAAATTGGAAGGACGTTTCCAGCAGTAGTCAAATTATTATTGGAGATCTCCGATATTAATTTTTCTAATTACAAAATTCCTTCGTTTGCGACACATAGAATTTTGAGCTCTACCATTCACAGGTATAGTTTACTAGCCAATTACTAATACAACTGCAAAAATCTCAAAATATTTGGAAAATTGGGGGCACTCTTCAAAAAAATGTGCTCTTATTGCTTTAAGGAATTTTTATCATGATTATGAAATGTCTTGTGGTCCTTAAACTTCTTAAACACTTCATCCCTAATTACTGACATGTGTTTAGTACAGTACAGTAAATAGGCACATTGCAATGCATTATGGGATTGGCTCAAAACACTCTCTGATACAAATCATAACAGAGATGAGATAATCATTAAATGTAGTACCAGTATATATCAGCCATTTGGATGATTTCTACACCATTTATTGAATTAAATTGAATAATTCAAACAATAAAAGCCATTTAATGTCAACCGACCACTGATTAAATGCAGTTAATATGATAAACAACTATGCTCCACCGGAACTCATTATAGTTGACCCTCAATATAGCCAGCTTAAAAATGTTCCATTGCATATAGGGATGAATAAAATATTTTTGCAAGAAATTGTGGATTGTCGCCGTAATGAAAGGCAGCCGGTTCTCCATGTTCTCAGAACACCCAAGGTCATCTTAATTCGCAATTGGCAAGCATTTCCGTTTTCTTATTGCTCCGAACATTAATTATGAAATGCGAGACACACGCTGGCAAATACAGACCAGCTGCAGTAGAGTTATGTTTCCCATAAAACTATTCAAAATGGTGCCAAATAATACATGGTATTACCCAAAATAATATGCAACCAAAAATAAAATATTCTACGCGTGGGTGGAGTTGACGTAATATTTTGTGCAGGGTAACTAACATCTGCATAAAAAAAATAATACAACGCAGTCGGTTTGTGTCCATAATGGTTTGGGGGATCTACAAAAGATCGGCAGTATAGCCAGTATTCAAAATCACACGGAACTGGGCACTACGAGTTACTGGTTTTATATTATAGTCTGATTTTTTTCATTTGTGTCATTTCATGCATATTGTCAAGGGTATGGTTTCATTTGGAGGGGATGTGCAGGTAACAAACTATAAAAGCCGAAAATGTAGTGGAGTAGATACATTATCAAGTTTAAATGTTCTGTTATTGCAGATAAAAGCTTAAAAATTAATACAATTAGTTTAAAATAAATTTAAATTCCATGATCCCCACTTGAGTTGATTCAATACATGCAATGTTTGATAATCATCATGGTTGTCCTGACCATTGTACAGAAGGAGCAAGAATTTGTTAGATTAAGTAGACTTTTATGCCTTTACCGGTATGACATATTTTATGCTTTTGTCACTAAATCCATATAATTCAATCTAACCGACATCACTTTCACTTTGAGAAACTGCGGTGATCATTAATTCATGCTCATAAATACCACGCAACACGTTTCTTTTGTATATCAATAGGTTACTGGTTCACATCAAAGAAGGTATAAATCTCATGAATGGCATCTGATTCATGTAACCATGCAAAATGATGGCCTCGATACACACCACATAAAAGTCGTATTGATTTTCTGGATAAACTTACAACCTCTCAGCATGAATAGAATCATCAAAAACTTTTAATGAAGTGACACAAATAAAAAACTATAGTTTAGTGGTTCTCGGTTTTCGTGCTTTGAAATATCAGCAGTCTTGGGGAGAATTAAGAAAAAAGACTAATTTGGTTTTACGTCAAGAACCATACTATTCCCAATTTTTTTTTTAATGAGAAAAACAAACAACCAACTACAGCTCAGGCCATTGATCAATCCCCAATTTTGTAGTACAACATTTTGATATCAAATATAAATAACTTTGATGTAGATTTTGGTATAAAAAAACAGGGGCAAACAAATAACACTTTTTTGGTGGCCCACATCGAGGACCATCCTGCATTATGTATTTTTGTTCAAGTCCTTCCCATCATTCTCGTAGTGCTCTGCTCTTTATGTGTGCCACATTACCCTTCCAAATCTCTGTCTAGTCAAGTCTCTATTATCGATCCCTTATAATAAGTTTGTGTTGGTGCTTGGCTCACACCGGCAGGCCGAGCAGCACCAAAACCCTGCGTGGCTCTTACGGCGACCTGCTCAGTGGCCTAGACTGAATCTGGATATATTATCATCAATGCTCCATTGGCCGTCCATTTTGATCAATACCCCATTTTCACGGCAGTAGGGTTGTGGGGAATACAAAATCGTACCCAGGCCTGGGTAGAGCGTGTATGAAAAATGGAACGACCAAATACGGTTCATCAATCGTTGCGGCTCATCTGATTGGTTATCGATTACTTGATTATCCGATTTTATGTGAGGTGAAACACAGTGTATGGTATTTAAACAGATAAAAAGTACTTATGACCTTGCAGGGCCTCCTCAACAATTGCTGTTGACGGTAGACAACCATAATTAAGGGTCGTGCCTTTTTCAATTCATTATGTGGTATCTTAGTATGGTAATGTTATTACCGTGGAATGGTAAACAACAAAACTCGATATTTCAGTTCAGCTTTATCAATTACGATCACAGCGCTGCTCTATTATGACATGCAATCTTATCATTTGATGTGCATTTAAGTCAGTTCTAATAAATACGGCTAACTACATTGACAGAATTATTTAATCCATTTTGTCTGGAGCTGTATGTACTGTATGAAATATCATAATTTGATGTTTTGTGATTATGTTTTAAGTGATTTAATGTACCCCATTCAATTATAGCATCCACTTTTTCATGTTTTTTTGTAGGAAAGGTATTCACCAGTATAATTCCACAATATCTTTAGAATCTGACATACCATTTTAAAGGTGCTTGTTCCAATTGCCTCTATAGCACAGTATAGTGAATAGGGCCTGGCAATGTGCATTACCGCTTCTATTACCAAAACCGCAAATTTGTTTCCCACGATACTTGATAAGTGTATGCAGGCTTTCAAGTAGAGAACACGGTACACATGAATCGGAACACCCATCTCTAATGAGCGATAAGTGTATTACAAAAGCTTGTATATTACTGTACAAATTCTTTCTGTTATGCATAAACAACCCATATTATAGCTTGCAACATCACAATGGGAAAGAATTCAGCCAAAATATTTTGCAGACGAGATGAGAAAAATACAAGGTTTCTAGTGATACCAAATTTGCAGGTTTGATGAGGTCAGAGCCGAGAATCGGGAAGTACCCCCTTTAAACAACAAAGGGTACCCACATTTACAGACATATTTTGTCAAAGGAGTGGCTTCATTCGTGCCAAAAACACTATGGTTACTATAGTATATTTACCCTAGGGTTGCATTATGACCTTGGTCT
>JAMKCH010025510.1:0-20523 GCA_023653785.1 Ophioderma brevispina | reverse complement strand
TTCGATGTCATTGTTCGCCGATGGTGATAATGCAACTCATATTGCCAACACCATTTCAATGCCACAAGTAAAGTTGGGCATGGTCATTACATGGATGGTATTTGGTGGGTAAATATCGTATTATTTTTTAAAATATTTAAGTGTCCGAAAATTGGGCGGCCTACCCTACTTTGTTTTACTGTCTTGCCTGAATTATGAAGTGACGACGCGCGCGTGTATACCCAGTGCTGCCTTTCAGTTGCAGTGCACTTATGCTTTGCCTACGCACGTGCTGAAAGTCGGTACAATGTATACGCCCGCTTCGCTACTTCGTACTTTGAGCTGGACAGAGTATAGGCAAAAAATAGGCACTATCACCTATTATACGGTCTCTTGGATTGGCTCATTATGGGGCACAATATCAGATAGCTCTCTAATACCAATCAAAAGAGTGCTTCTATAACTCTCTGTAAACTGTACCACCATTCTGAGAGAATGTGATTTGCTGATTCCATGATATTACCTTTCAAGTAACCAATCAAAGTATTGCTTAGATGCAGGTAAATAGGAAGGTATATCAGGGATCCTAAATAAATCGGGATAGGACACTCGATCAACAAAGTGGAGGCATACTGCATGAAATATGTGACTCGGGGATCGGCGGTTGTACATGGCGCTGTGCTGCTACGTCATTCCCGGTCATACGTTATACTGCATAAATTAGGAGGCTATTAGGTGACTCATCGAAAATGGTGGCGCTATTACTATCGATATTGAATTGTCTATGGGCATTTGTACATAGTGTCACCTGCCTGGTATATTGTCCTAAGGTCAGAGTTAAAACATTTTTTAAAGTCATTCTGCAAATTTTGCATTTTCAACTCTCTTATATTGTTTTCCTCATTTCTCTAGCATTTACAGTCTGTTGAAACTCAAATAGTAGAAGACATAGCATGGAAGTCAGGCTCACCGTTATTTGACGTCATCAGAAATGTAGGAGGAAACCTACTAATGTCACCGACAAGGTAAGAGCAGTGTACATGTTGCTTATCTTGAGGGAACTTAGCATGGATTACATATTATTCAATGGCTTGGGCTGGACTTTCATCCTCATATTGGCGTGAAGATGGCGAATGCAAAGTAAGATTAGGATAATGGCTTGTATGTGAAACTTTAGCCACGGGTGTATTTTTGCTACGTTGACAGATAGTGTACTCCTAGCGGCTATTTGCACTACTGCGGAGTAGCTACATTGACACATCAGCTCTCAGCGTGTTTGGTATTTCTTGTGGACAATTAAGATTTTTACATCCCTGTGGCATATATTTGCATTTTGAATATGATTTGGTTAGACATGAGGGGGTGGGGGGGTTGATGATGCCTGATTCAGGGGTAGAATTTTGTAAGGGCCGCATTAATCCAATGGATTCTTGCAATATATTTTGCGAGACTCCATGGATTACTGCAAATGGATTCTTTTAGTACAATTTTGCAGGAGTCCAAAATGTTCTTCTGATTTTGCACTGTATTCTGTTGGAAAACCAATGACGAAAACACAGGCCCGTGGTGTTAATGGTAAACCAATCAAGATTCAACCTCCACGAAATGCACAAGTGACCAGATATGTTGGCTTAAAATCGTACTATAGTAAATGGTCATTACCAATCACTCCATATTCATAACTTATACGTGAGTGGGTGATCGAAGAATCAGAAATTTTCTCTTCGGAAAATAAGCTTTTTCGCGCATGTCGACGTGACCGGGTGCGCTGTGACGTTGATTATCAAGTAATGCACATCCGATGTTTCTATGCGAGTCCACAGATTCCCACTGTAGCATTTTATTGCTAATCTCACCTCGCGGACTCACATCGAAATTCTACCCCTACTGATTCATAATGAATTTCTTCAAAAATGTTTTTAGAAATACCAAACAGAAAACGAGGGAATAGTGCCCTCACTTTGTCTAAAAAACGGGGGGTGGGGGTTGGGGGGGGTTCTGGGTTCTGTCTTCTTGTAATGACATTTCTCTCCCTGTCTTTTAGCCACCACCCGGTACCATTGGTACAAGCAAGAATGGCGTGTCTATATCTAAAACAACAGCAGCTGCATGTAAGTCAAATGTAATCTTATTATAGGCTAGTGCATGCCCCGGTGGTGACCTTTGACCATATGGTGAACTTTGGACCTCAGATTGTTCCGTGTTCAGGTCAGCAAGTCCCTTTTGAACAAATTTGGTGGTCATAGGGCATTTCTACGCATATTGACCTTGAGATGACCTTTTGGGTCACTCCGAAACCCTGCAAACAAAGTTCAGACTGTCTTCCCTTACCTTCATGCCAAATATCAGCCCCATAATGTCAAAGAATAACGAAACACATAGCCAGACCGACTCGCAGACAGATCTCATTTTTTGCCAGGTTTTTATTTCCACACTTTCATGCTTAACTTTGAGTCACAAAATTAAAAGCCCGCAAAAAATCTTTCTCATAGAGTTTAATGTGAAGCTGTTTAAATCTTGAAAACATACTTCCTGATGCTTAAAATTTGGTTAACTTTGGATTTTTTAGTTTTCCTTATTATGCTGTATATCATGTTTATTAATTTCAGATTTTAAGTATTAAGTATTGTTGTAAGGCTTTTTGTTCTTTGTAGAGCGCCATATAAAATGGTTGCAGTCCATTTTGTTACTTGAAGCATTGTAAATATATGACGTCAATATTGACTTTGAGTGGTGATAACTGGAGGGAGGGATATATAAAAAGTATTTCTTTTTGTTTCAACCAATGATTTAATTTAATGGCACTGAATATTGAGGGGCTGCATTCTTCCTAAAAAGGATCCATACTAATTTCAAAGACCATTCAAGCTATCATGGTCATTGCAAAGGATGTTACTGTAGTGTTTTACTATTGCATTAATAAGTCAATTAAAATGAATTGCTTCTAACACCAAAAGAATGAGACATGCTGTTTTAACTTGTGCTACAATTATTGAACATGTTCTACGTTTTGTGGTGTTGGCAGTGTCCATTGTGTTACAACTAAATTCTTTCAAACATCACAAAGCGTTTTTTTTTATCACAGGTATTTATCACCGATGAGACCAAACAGATCAAGCAGAGCCTTACCTCGAAGGGACATGACCCCGCCCCCTGCCAGCCTAGCTAGTCCCCCTTCCTCTTCAACCCAACCATTACCTCAACCAAATAGTCATCCCTCCCCTCAACCCAGTAGTCAATTCATGCCTCACCCCAAGAGGTCGGTATCTCTCAATATATTCTATAACAAGGTGCTGCAATTGGCGTACAGCAGACTGCAGTCATTATGTCGACTTCTCAGGGTAAATAGTGAATTGGTAAGTGTTTCACTTGATCGCTGGGTATTATAAAGGTAAAGTAAAGTGTCGTGCCGAGCAAACTCGTGCGCGGAGTGCCCATCTCTCTTTCCTTAGCGTTTGGGCCAGACTCCGTAGTATTAGTTTTGCTGTGGGAGGTTCACCACTCCTCCCTCACAGCGAGTCTGTTACTTTCCCAGCATTGAATAATGCTGGTAGCCATTTTTACACCTGGGTGGAGAGGAGTAATTGAGGTAAAGTGCCTTACTCAAGGGAACAACACGTTGGCCGCAGTGGGACTCGAACCCATGACCTTTGGAGTGCGGGGCGAGCGCTCAATCCACTGGACCACACATGCCCTGGATTTATAGTCACTTCTCACTGTTTAGTTCAGACCCACTGCAATAAGCTATAGGGCTGTCTACGCTGACGTCACAAAAATCGATTGGCCATTTTGAGGTGGGATGATTCCCATACCCGGCGTGTAAACTGCCGGTGAACTGGCAACAAAATTCGCTGTATTTTTACCTGAAGTGATAGCAGGAGACTGGAATGGTAGCCGCTGGTTAGGAAATAACATGCACATTTTGGAATGCCTATTCATTTCACTTACATGCTAGAAGCAATCCAAAGAAATGGTCATAAGGCTGCCAAACGGCCTCGAATCGAAATTTGTTCGGGAGTGACGTCACGTTTGTTTTCACCTCCAATTAAACTAAGATTCAGAGTTACTAGAAAGTATGCATAGTGTTGTGTGTCGCGAAGTGATACTGCGCAACGAGGGCTGACGATAAAGGCTAAGCACCGGCAAGTGACCCGGATGAGTAGACAGCCCTATAGGAATACTGTGCCTTCCCAGAGGGTGTTTTGAACCAATCCCATAGTGCATTGCAATGTGCCAATACTGTACTGTACTGTACTAAACACATATGTCAGTACTTTTCCAGCGGGCAAGCGACGTTAAAACGCCAAAAAGATGTTGAGAGTTTGTATAAATTTACGTCGAAAATGCAAGTTGATTCAACATTGTTCTTTATACGTCAATACAATTTGCATTTTCAACGTAAATTTCTAAAAACTATCAACCAGTTTTCGACGTGCCAACCTCATTTCGATGTCCTTCTAAACGACTATGTCCACTGGGTAGGGATAAAAAGTGTTCAATGAATGATTTGTCCTAATACCTGGCTGTCTATTGGAACAGGTCTACAGTAACTTATTATTTATACTTAGGTACAGCAGTGACCAAGCACTACTGCCTGCCATCTATCAGCATCTAAGCACTATTTTGATTGGTTACTTGAATGGTAATATCATGTAATGAGCAAATCAGGGATCCTGTTAGAATGGTGGTATGGTTTACAGAGATATAGAAGCACTCTTTTGATTGGTTACTCAGAGTGCTATCTCATGTTGTGTCCTGTAATGAATCAATTAGACAGATTGTATCATAGATGGGGAGTGCCCAGGGTGTTAATTTTATGTGCCCTGCAGGTGACAATTGTCACTAAGAGTTCAAAATTGTAGGGTTTGTGCTTTTAAAATTTGTGCACAATCCATACAAATAGTCTATTGAATACTGCTGTAGCTGTATGTGATGTCCTTCGCACCTCTATCACATCGATAGATCAGGTACCAAGTTGTGTTTGTAAAAATATGTCACATCTATACAGAATCTACCAGGGTTGAAAGGGGTTGAAGGCACAACTAGTAATTTTTAACACGTTTCCCGGACTTTGGGCTACTTCTGACCCAGATTCGCTTCAGCGGTTCCATTGTTTTAGGCCAGTCAACCTGAACAATTTTTCAAATCTAGCGAGACAGAGCGATTCTGACCGCAGATGGCCCTAGATTTTCTAGCCAGAGTGTCTCGCCGTGAGGCCGTTTATCAATGAAACTGCAACCCGATATCAGCTCATGTGCACACACGTTTGCCGACGGGAGGTCAGTAATTGTCAATCTTATCGCTAAAGTCCCTGGTGTGTGAGGCCTGTGAAATGTGCCTAGCACGGGTCCGGGGAAAGGGTTAAAGAACTATCTAGGTTTATCAAATTTAAATTGACAGAATGTGTCTCCATAAAGTGTGTTCAGATCTCCTGTCAAAGAGGGCTCCCTTCATCAATTTGCACGTAGTTTGATAAAGCTTTTTTTTTGATAACATAGCTGTGGCAATAAAAGACCAAACTCAATATTTAATACCGCAGATGGGCGGGCGGATGGGCAGCAAAAAGCATTAATCCACTCGACAGATTAAACCGATTGAACTCAATGAACATTTATACTTTTGGACAGCTTATGAATATTAATGAGCTCATTTGCATATTTTCAATCATGTGATTAATCCACAGTTGTGGGGCCATTTTAATTATGTACTGAGTAATTCTTGTTAGTGTATTTTATATGCTAGAACAATGAAGTTCACATACAAAGATGATTATGTACACTAATCATTAAGTACCAGTAAGTAAGGATGCTTGCAATATCCATTTAAATATGTTGGTAATGTGATATCCTTTCATCAATGCCCATTCTTTTTTTTCCCACCCTGCAGGAAAGATATATCTGGACGTGTGTTCAACATTGTGTGACTGTCAAGCCGGATCTTCTCAGGGATAGACACTTAGATCAGGTAACTATAACAACTGTAAACCACTTGTGAATACACTACTATGTGCAATGTTGTCTATACATCTCTTACAAAGTCTTTTGATGCTTTAATTTTAAGCGTATCACCTGTTTTAATCCTCGTCTTACAAAAGTGTGGTCCCTTAGACTGAATCCATCAATGTCTCTCAAGCGGCGGTGGCGCTCTTTGCATTTCAGGTAATAACAAGCGCCCCTTACGATAAGTGCGTGGATTGGTTGACGACAAGGATTCACTCCTCAGTGGCTCTACACGTATTATTTTTTCGATCCATGCTCACTCTTCCTAACTTTTCATAGTAACTAGTTAACCTCCTAAAATTGACCTCTTGCTCCCTCTCCCTAACATACCCATAGACCAGAAAATACCACACAACTGAGGGTAGAAAATGTGATGACCTTATCATAAGAACACGTATACTGGCATGAATTCGCTGATCGGGTCAGCGACACTCTCGTGGCCTGCCCCTCCCTGGTCATGGGACTAGGGCTCCGGAATCCCCCGGTTCGATTCCCACCCAGGATGTGAAATCTTCTTTCTTTAGCTTCTATCCCTTAACCCATTCCCTTCCTCCCGGGAGATAGGCTAGAGATGAGAGCAACGTTAGGGTTATATCTGTTTTTGCTGTTTGGCAATTCTACTAATGTGTTGAGCAATTAAAATGCTGGTGCTTGAAAATCTGTTAAGTGGATATCCCTAAAAATTGTGACTTTATTATTCTGTTATGACTTAAAGTCACTGTCATAATTACTCAGGCAAGCCGTATGCACACAATCATATTATGTAAATTAAAATCGTGGTATAGGCACAAACCTTTTGCTCAATTTTCAAGAACTTAATTGTGCTCCAGGTAGATGTGCGTCACGCTGCACATACCGCATTGTTGCTTGAGAAAATCTGGCAGCGACTGTAAACATCCTGCATAGCTGGGTAAATTTTAGTATTAACCTTTGACCAAACACACATGAGGCATGCAAAATTCACAGCATTTAAGCACCAGCAACAGTCACGCCATAAAATGCTAAATAGTGTCGCTAGCGTAGTACTGCGTTCTGTATTTAATTTTCAACCCTATTTTACGTGTTTGTTTTGCAGCTGACAATGTGTAGTCTGTATGCCATTTGCAAGGTCGCAGACAATGAACTGAAATTCAAGGACATAGTCAACGTGTACAGGACAATGCCTCACGCACAAGCTAATGTAAGTACTAACATCAAAAAGGTGTAAAATAATTAGCTAATTCAAACCTTTTGGATTGAACCACGATGTTTTCAGATTGATGTGTATTCTGTTTGGTTCTTAATTCTTCAATGGTTGTATTGATGTTTTATTGTTGACAGACCTACAAGAATGTGAGGATTACTGGAGACAGGGCGGATTCCATCATCGTGTTCTACAATGCGGTCGTCATGCCGGAGTTGAAGAACTTCATCCTAAGATTTCAACCAAAGAAACCGGTAAACATTCCCTCCCTCCTGTACTTCGTCGATTAGGTGTCATGTATGCGTGGTGTCATCACTTCAGCCCATAAAGTGCTGACAAGCTATTTTTTAACCTTAACATCATAATGGAATAAAGGTCAGTCAAAATATTTTGCAGATGAATATTAGAAAAGATACATGGTTTTTAATGTACCAAATACTCCGGTTTGATGGTGTGAAAGTGTTTTGGTCCAAGAACTGAGGATCGGTAGATGCCTCTTACAGACTGCAGTGCCCTATTATCTAAGGGTCATTATTGACAATAAACAGCCTATTATCTAATAATTTTCAGTAAGGTAGGGGGTCCAAATTCATGGGTCCAATGCCAGGATATTGCTGTTAAACCACCACCTCAGACGAACTTGACATGGGCAGGAAATGTGAAATGAGTCGACTTGAATTGTTAATGTGCATTTTGGAAAAAAGAGGAAATATCCCAGTTTTCTCACACTGAGTGACTTTTGTTGTATCATTTTTACCAGAAGGACGCCCTCTTTGTCGCCTGTTGCCTCTGCACGTTGTCAGTCTTTCCGCCACACCACCAGATACAGTAATTGTTATCACTTAGCTCTAGAAGGAATTCAGGCTATATATTTATTCTTTCTCTCAAATTGTCAAGACATTTTTAAAAAATTCCCTCATTGATCCAAAAACACTGATCTATTTTTGGTACCATTTTCCAATGATGAGTATTACGTAATTTTAATGACTGAACTGTTAAATGTTTATCATTTCAGGATGGGCCATTATGTAAGAACCTATATGTATCGTCCATGAGTTTCTCCCTTCAAGAGTCCGCAGCCCGTGAGGGGAGTGCTATCACCCCCGACCACACCATCCAGGAAGAGGTAAGAACACTCAGCAGGCCAGGAGAATTTTCAGACTTTTGCCTGATGGTCCTGGCTTTTTTTGTTTTCACATTGTTATATCCATTTTTTTTTTCTTGTCAGCCCATTTAAGGCCATTTTGGTCTTTGTCCTTGTTTTTTTAAAATAGAGGTGGGCTATAGACAGTCAATGTTTCAAGATAACTTGAACACAGGCTCATTTGATGACTGTAAATCAACCCTGATCCCACTTCAAAGAAAAAGATAAACGTGCGAAACCTGGTGCCCCCATCGAAAAATCCAAAATGGCCGCCAATTGTCAAAAATTTGATTTTTGGCCATAACTCAATTAATTTTTTGTCAATGCCTTAATATTGGTGGCCAAACCCATGTTTTGGGGTATTATAGGAATCAATGCTATGCAATTTTCATCTCACCATAGGCTTTTCGTTTTTTCTTGAAAATGCAGTTTTTTTTTGCTAAAATTGAGCTCTGAGGGCGCTTACCCATAAAAAGCAAATCCTATTGAAAATGGTGATTAACATGCAAACAGTTTAAGAGAGTTTTAATTATGAACACTTGCTGAAAAATTTGCTACAGGTGTTCTTGGTTTTAAAACTGTATGCTTTTTTAATGTCAGAAAAATGCCCGCCTTGAACGCCTACACATAGAAAGTTTGTTGACCCCTGTATATTCCAATGAGAGGTTTTCATCAATATTAATAACAAACCCTCACTGCCACAACCGGGAAAATGTGTTACACAGCTCTAATCTTCAGTAAATGATGATCACAATTCTGATGATTGCCCACTGGTTAAAATTTAAAACTTTGATATGTTTGTACTTTTGGGAAGCTCCCTCACAGTCACTTTTTTAAGCTAAAACTGGCAATAATCGAAACGAAAAGTCGTGGGTTAGATGGAAGTTTTGCATAGAAGTGATTCCTTGCAGGCCAACATGTTATTGCAAAAATGAAGTGTTTAAACTAAAGCTTCATATCACGTTAGGTAAAAATATGATTTTTTGCCAATATGGTTGCCATTTTTGGTTTTTCTCTGGGGGCAACCCGGTTTCGCACTTTTTACAATTGTTTTTCGCGAAAATGGGCTAAGCCTCATAAAGTCCAGTCATCTAGCCTGTGTTCGAAGCGATCTGAAACTATAACCCAATATGACCTATAGCCCACCTCTATTTAAAAGGCTTTTTCAGGTTTGGTGTTCAAAAGGGATTCCTCTGCCTTGCTCAAGGCCTACCATCCTAATTATTAATAGCTACTTTTTGGTGTCTCCTGCCTTAGCAGAGAGACACATAGTTATCACTTTGTCCACTGTAGTTGTTGTGTCTGTTGTTGTTGATGTCTGTTGTGAAAAGGGTTTAACATTTGCCTTAATATCTCACATACTTGATGGATTTAAACCAACCTTGAGTCAAAGGTGCAGCGTGGGATCCCTCCTTTTTATGAGGTCAAAGGTCATACATACCCAAGGTCGAAGGTCATGTGAGGTCAATTTTTAATATAGGCTGAAAATTAAAAATTAACCTCATTTGAAAAGTTGAAGTTCAATGGGGACCAACTTTGACACAACATTGCACCATGGATCCCTCATTTGTTGATGAGGTCAAAGGTCACAATACCAAGGTCAAAGGTCACTGGGAGGTCAAGTTGTAAGATAAGGATGAAAATGTACAATTGACCTCGTTTGAAACGTTGACATTCAATTGCAACCAAACTTTGGTTTGATGGAGTTTTTATATGCAAACCCTCATTTTTTTATGAGGTGCCATAGTCACATATCAAGGTCAAGTCATGCCAGGCCTATCATTCACTAACCGCTGGATGGCAGGCGACACAAGTTGTCCGAGAAACCGATGTATTTTTTACTTAGTGCTATACGGTGCCCGCCATTGTACGCTGCATAAAAATCGCCAATCTTTTGCTTAATTTAGGTTTGTTGGCATGCCAAGTGCACTACCTATTAGCTAAAAGTAAAGGTTCTGACTAATCTGTAATGAAATAGCTAGTGTTCAAAGAGAACAAGGCTAGTATTTAAAGTACATGAACAAACTAGGTAGTGTTACTAGTGGCTAAAACTTTGTCATCTTCATTTCTTTTCAGAACAATGTACAGTTTCGGTGAAGGTCCAGGGGTGAGTATTCTCAGTAACTACCTATTATTATGATTATGAAAGGCTTCCAAATATTTAGGAATAAACATTAAAGCAATAAAACCACATTTCTTATAAAGCATGCATGCCCCCATTTTTTCTTGATTTTGAGATTCTGGGGACTTTTTTGAGGCATAATCTTTTAAGATCAAAATAGGAAACAAAAACATGTTCAAAATTGTCCAGGTATTAATGGAAATGTGACATGTTCAGTAAGATTATTTTGTCTGCCAATTTTTGTCAGTCTTCAGAGAAATTACGAGAAATCAACGATCACATGAGGGACGCCATGTCAGATGTTCACCACAACACGCGGTCTGCTACCTCCAAGAGGCTCAAATTTGAGATGATGGATGTGCCAGACTTGGAAGAAGAAGATGTGGTATCAGCGGGCGAGCCTGGGCAAAGGTGAGTGCGAAGAAAACCAGGGTGTTAGTTGAGATGGTAGGGCATTGGACAAAGTTAGCTCTGTTGGCAGTGTAGTAAATTTGTTGCTTTCACAAACATTCAAGGGTGTCTTCGATGATTTGATCCTTCTACGTACAGAGCTTGGTGCTAGTTTTCTCCACGCAAGAAGTAGTATATTTAAAATCCAAAGTTTTAAATTTGGTTTTGTCCCGCTCCCAGGGTCTCCTCTTCCCTCACACTTATAGCAATCTCTGCCAAAATAATTGACCACATTCCCGTCCTGATGCCAATCCAAGAGTTACAACTGGCATGGGCCTACCTTTTTGGGCAACCACCCCCCCATGCAAGGAGCATGATAGAAACAGGTCTGGATAGCTGCCATTAGTGCTCAGTGCCGACGCTTTTTAGGTAGATCTTCTTTTTTACGTAACCATTACACCCAGCTACTACCTCATCAATTTTTTAATCCTCAATTCTTGAATTGATGATTATTTGCCATCGAGAGCGTCGTGTTTTAATGTCGGCTTTTATTTGCGAAACTAGTCGGGCCGTTTTTATGTTCCGTTTTCGCCCAAAATTTGGGCAAATTGTTCTGGAGCTAGTTGGTCCTTTTCGCCGTAGGTTTTTTATTTTTTGGAATTTTAGTGACGGCAATCAGTTTGGTAAACTTTTATACTTTTGTCAAGTTGGACATCATTTGATGCGGTGCTTGTCGTCTTTCTTCCTGAATGCTATTGGTTTATTTGTGCACCTATTAACCGGTTCTAGTGGGGTTCTCCAGGCGACAATGAAATGGTGATCGTGTTATCCATATCTACCAAGGGCTCAGGGTACTGAGGTCAAACACAAGTGCGGTTCATTGACTTGAATATATTTAGTGTAAACAAATTTCCCCTGGATGAAAGGTCGTGACTACTAGAGATGGACACAAAAAAGTTGTTTACTTTGAGAATCAGACTTGATTGTATGTGTATAACTCGGGGGTAATTTTGCAACCAATTCTCCAAGAATTGTCAGCAGAAGTAAAATAATTTGCCTACGTTAGTGAAGCAACACTGCCAAAAAATATTAAGTCCGTACTTAGCAAATTTGGTATCGTGGTATCGTCCTTTGCAGAAGGCAAGCCTTTTTTTCCCATTATGGCATTTACACCGACTATGCATATTGTTTATGGTATAGGATGGGTGAACAGTTGGGTTTGTTGTTGTTGCTTGTTGGGGTTTCGACGGCAAGTTAGAATTTCAGTTTAGGTATATGGGTTATATTTTTAGGCGTCTTATGAGAAACAATATTTGGTGTATGCTGAGAAACCTTTAATCTTGGTTGTCATTACTAAGTTTCTTGTTGCTGTTTTCGAATACAATGTATCCATGGCCCACGTATCTGTTCCTCCTCTAAACGATGTAACACATCGTTGACGTTTTTCAGGCACCTTGAAACTGTTGAACCGAGTTCTGGAATTTATAAGCGGTCCTTGAAAGTTTGTAGGCACTTTAATATATTAGGTTTTCTAGATATAAATATTCGATCCTATAAATTTGATAAAAAAATAGGTTATTCACTTCGACAGCGGTGGGCATACTTCGGAATATTTTTAATAACCCTTACACTGGGATCCTATATTCTATTGCGAGGTTTGGACGGACAAACCGTTGCCTTACTTTTGGGCGGTTTTAGATATTTTGTCGACGGTGCTTCCCACCACTACATGATTGGCCTAACATTCTACTTTACCTAGAAGAGCGGAAAATTTGAAATAAGTGGCGGTAAGCAGATCATACTCAGTGGAAATCTTTGGAACATATCTGCCATCCAGAAATTAATTACATTTGCCTAGGATAATCCTAAAATTGTTCACAAGATTCAGCGAATTTGTCAATAGAATCCTTTATTTTTGGATAGAGGGTCATTCCCTCAAAGTGCCTGAAACATACGAAATTAATAGAGAATTTAAAAAAACCCTAAACCCGACAGATTTTGCTCTGCTACCCAGTATGTCATGACCCTCTGAGTATCCTATTACGTGTGCAACCAGCGTCATTATATGCGTAAAGAGATGCATATACGAATGTTATCAAGCTTGCTGCATACAGATCATTGTAAGGCTTGCCGTGGTAACCTGATTGGATGTAAACTGTTTTAGTGTACATTTGCCGATTTACTTCACACGTATCAAAAGAAACCACTGACCGCAAGTCCCTCATATTGAGTATGTATAGAGTGGCCTCTAATGGACCCGATATGGCCTTTGACCCCATTTTGTCAATCTACAAATAAAACACTTCTGAAACTAAAATGCTACAAACTAAAGGAACCACTGGGTCCAGACGCGTACTGGTATGCGGCCGAATGATATGATGACCCCTGTGCCTTTTTGGACCCTAATGGCCCTATTTGACCTTTTTTGACCCCATTTGGTCAAAATCTATATTACTAAAAAAAATCAACTTTGTGGGCTTGTGGTTTGTCCGGCTATGTGTTTGTTCATCACCTCCTTTTAACATCGATAGAATTTTGGTGGGTGGTAGAGTTTTCGCCGTACGAGTTTAATGGTTACATTTTTTGAGGGTCTTGTTGGGTCAAAGGTCATTCAGGGGTCATTGGAAATGATGGTGTGTGAGAAAATAACGTATAACAGTAAGAAAATCATACACTTCTTAGGCGAAAAGATAATATAGTCTGGTTTCTGACATAGTTTTTCTCCCGACTTTCGGATGGACCAGACTCTAGCAATATTTTATATTTAACCATTTATTGCTATAGGTAATGCGTGTCTTAAATTGTTAACAAATTAACTCCAGTGGTGCAAAGGATAGGCCTACAAGATAAGGCCTACAAGATAATGAACCTTGCTGTTTGCCTTTTTGGAGATTGCTCTCATTACTATAGTGCAAAAGTGTTAGGTTATATATAATTATTTTAGTGCCTGGTTTGTGGACTTTGTCCCCTGACGTCCCCTAAATGGGTCTGTCCAGACGGCGGAGCCCGTCCCATTTTTGTCGGGAAAGCTTTCTTTTTTAAGGCTCTATCTCATTGTGCAGTTCATATGTTTTGTAGATGGCTCCGTTTTTCAAGTTAGGAGCCTGTAAAGTTGACTTTATTTTTTTACCCTGTTTTTTCATTTCAATAATTTTTTTTTTAAATCTCCATACTGACTTAGTTCCTCTGACATCCTTAAATGGGAGCTGTCATATACGCTGAGCCTCTGTCAATTTTTTTCGGGACAAGCTTTATTTTAAAGAGCTCTATCTCATGATGCAGTTCATAACATGTAGGTGGCTTCGTTTCAAGTTATGAACCTTCAAAGAAGAGTGACTTTTTACTTTCAACCTTTTCATGTCATTCTTTCAAAAAAATCCAAATGGACTAAGTTCCTTTGACAGTTCCTTAAATGTGGAAGCTTTTCAATTGATCTTAAGACAATTATCCATTGTACGATCCCTCTTGAAGAGGTATTAACACTGACATGCTCGCTATTTTTTTAAAATCTCCCTGATTCTAATCAAATCTCCGATTCCAAGATCAAATCTCCCCCGATTCAATATCTCATGTTGGCAGCTCTCAAAGGTCTCCCAGGGGTCATTATTGGATATCTTGGCAGTGCTTTGACGCATGGATAATTTTTGGTATGGTGGTAAGTTGCGCCGTCATTCTCCAGTTTTGTGCTTGCTTTTCTCGTGGGGGGTCTTTTTTGGGGTTATCCATGTCATCCAGGGGTCGTTTATCGGGTAACATGGCTGTGCTTTGACATATGAAAAGACGCTTTAATTATCATGGATCTGAGTTTTGGTATGGTGGGTAGAGTTTCGCCATAACTAGTTTGTGGGCATGTTTCGAGGGGTCATTTTGGTCAAAGGTCATCCCGGGTCGTTGAATCGACATATAACTGTGCTGTGCTTTGACGTATGGATTTGTAGTTTTGGTATTGTTGGTTGATTTCGCCTTACGAGTTTTTGTGGTCAATGTTTTCGCGGGTCATTTTGGGTCAAGTCATCAGGGGTCGTTTATCGGGTAACTTGCTGTGCTTTGACTATGGATATGAGTTTTGATATGGTGGTAGAATTTTGACCATACCTTTTGTGGTCACATATTCGAGGGGTCATATTGGGGTCAGAAGTCATGTAGGGGTCCTTAAATTTGTAACTTGGCTGTGTTTTTCATACATCTCATGCTTTGACGTCTGGATATGAAGCACCCAGGGTACTAATTAGGTCGAAACAGTACCTTGGTTTCTGTCTGAAAACATTCCAGTATACTCATCTAACGAGTATACTCATCTAGCGAAGACCCCGCTCATCGCGGGCTCCCCACTAGTATACAATTTCTGCAAATAAGTTTCAGTGACCACCAACATAGCTCAAAAGAACTTGTAGGACTCATATAGTAGTACAGTTTGAGACCTCTAATGACCTAAATGACCTTTGGACCACGTTCAATACCTTTGCACATCTATATATTTATACCGGTGTTCTGCCTTCCGTGTCTGTCTGTCTGACTGCATCTGTTCTCTGAGACCGGGATGCACCTTCCTGCAACTTGGGGTGGGTGGACCCCTTGACCTTACGAATACGAGTCTGAGTGGTTTGTGATCAAGGCATAGGTCATTCAAGTCAAAGGAGCTCCACTGGGGGTAACTTTGGTGTATTCAGGCGAAACTTGGTGGGCGTGGGTCTATTGTTGATGAATGAAAATTTTAAGGTCCATGGCAAGTCACAGGGTCCATCAAGTCAAGGAACCGCAAACCCGATTTTCAAGCCATGTGATTGCAAACACAGGTGATAGCCAAATCGAGGTATCGCTAGTAAAAACTATTAAAGAAACCACCGGTCCAGACTCTTATGGTATGTACAGATTAACCTCTTATGGCCCATTTGCCTTTTTGGAGATTTCGCTCCATCATGACTATTAGTGCAAAAGGGTTAGGTTATAATTTATTTTAGTGCCTGGTTGTGGACTTTGTGCCCACTGACAGTCACTAAATGGGTCTGTAAGACGGCGGAGCCCTGTCAATTTTTTTGCGGGAAAGCTTTATTTTTAAGAGCTCTATATCATGGTGCAGTTCATTGTTTGTAGATGGCTTCGTTTTCAAGTAGGAGCCTTGAAAGTTGACTTTTACCATGGTTTTTTCATTTCAATAATTTTTTTAAATCTCCATGAATGTACTTAGTCCCCTATGACATCCTTAAAGGGGCTGTCATTTACGGCGGAGCTCTGTCAATTTTTTTCGGGACAGCTTTATTTTAAAGAGCTCTATCTCATGAGCAGTTCATAACTATGTAGGTGGCTTCGTTTACAAGTTATGAACCTTAAAGTTGACTTTTACTTAACCTTTTTCCATGTACATTCTTTAAAAAAAATCCAAAGGGCCTAAGTTCCTAATGACAGTTCCTTAAATGTGGAAGCTTTCAATTTAGTCTTTAAGACAATAGCCATGACGGTATCCCTGCTTGAAAGGTATTACCCTGAAATGCTCGCTATTTTTTAAAATCTCCCTGATTCTATTCAAATCTCCGATTCCAAGATCCAAATTCCCGATTTACAATATCTCAATGTGAGGCAGCTCTGCAAAGGTCATCAGGGTCGTTTTCGGGTAACTTAACCAGCGTTGACGTATGGATATGAGTTGGTATGGTGGTAGAGTTTCGCCGTACGAGTTTTGTGGTCATGTTTTCGAGGGTCTTTTTGGGTCAAAGGTATCCAGGGGTCGTTATAGGGGAACATGGCTGTGTGACATATGGGATATGAGTTTGGTATGGTGGTAGAGTTTCGCCATACGAGTTGTGGTCATGTTTTCGAGGGGTCATTTGGGGTCAAAGTCATCCAGGGGCGTTATCGGTAACGTTCGGGGGGGCGGGGCTTTGACGTATGGATTTGCGTTGTAGTGTGTTGAGTTGTCGGCATTACGAGTTTTGTGGTCAGGTTTTCGAGGGGTCAGTTTGGGGTCAAAGGTCTACAGGGGTCGTTTAAACTCGGTAACTTGGCAGTGCTTGGACGTATGGATATTTGAGTTTTGATATGGTGGTTAGAGACTTCGGAGACCATACCACTTTTGTGGTCACATATTCGAGGGGTCATATTGGGGTCAGAAGTCATGTAGGGGTCATTATGGGTAACTTGGCTGTGTTTCCATACCCATGCTTTGACGTATGGTATGAAGCACCCAGGGTGCTATTAGGTCGAAAAACAGTACCTTGGTGATTCTGTCTTTGGAAAACATTCCAGATAATCATCTAACGGTATACTCAGCTAGCGAAGACCCACGCGCAGCGCGGGCTCCACTAACTAGTATACACAATTTCGCCCCCCCCCAAATAAGTACAGTGAACACCTCAAACTATGACTCAAATTGAGGAACTTGCTTAGGCACCACTATAATAGGAAGTCAGTTGTGAGCCTCTAATGACCTAAAGTGAGAAAAAAGCTTTAGGGGAAAATTTGGCCCAACGTTCATAACCCTTTGCACAGCATTATTTATACGAGTGTTACTGGTCTGTCACTGTCTGTCTGTCTGTGTCTGACTGCATTATTGTTCTCTAGAGACCGATGGATTTGCACCTTACCAACCTTGGTGGGTGGGTGGCCTTTGACTCTTACGAATACCGAGTCTGTATTGGTTGTGGATCAAAGGTCATTAACGGGGTCATCCTCCAAAGTAAATCAATGAGCTCCAAGGGGGTAAACTTTTGTTTGTACTTCAGGCGCACTTGGTGGGCGGTTGGCTCGATGTTGATGATGAAAATCTTTAAAGGTCATGGCCCACAGGGTCATCAGGGGTCATTCAAGGTCAAAGGAACCGTTAAACCCTGAGAGTCATCGCTAGCCAGGGCGGTGATTGCAAAAACACAGGTGATAGCCAAATCCGAGGATCGCCTAGCCCGAGTAAAAAACTATTAAAGAAACCACGGTCCAGAACTCTTATTGGTATGTACAGAATAAAAATCTTATGGGCCAATATGACCTTTTGACTCCAAGACCCTATTTGACCTTTGACCCCAAAATATCTAAAACCATTCTTCCAAGTTAAGTGTATAGCCCCCAAACTGCTTTCAAGATAACCAATGGCCAAGACCTGGTGGGCATATGTTCCAATTGAACTGTAATGACCCTACATGCCCTATGACCCAACAACTGAAACATTCCCTAAACATCCCAATTGATGGATTAACTGCATCATTGATGCACTCGTTTTAGATTTTGTGAAACCAAGGGGGTTACGGTTTAGCCGATGACCACTTTCGACCCGGGGGACAGGTAGTACTGGTTGCCAGGATACCAGTACAAGGCACTCCCAAGGAAAACTGACCTGACTTAGAACTTCGAGAGTGAACAAGAGATTTGGGGGAATTCAATCTATTGTGTCATATGTTATAATTCAAATAATTTTTCCTAAAAGATTTCTTACCTTGGTATTTGGCAACAGAAAATACTTGAAAGGTAAACAAAAGGTGATCTTTGATTGCTTAATTTCAATATAAAAAAAGGATGAATTTAGTATTTGCTCATATGTAATGAGAAATTTCAATGTTTCTACCATTACAGTGGTCTTAGGAGTTCACCAGTGGACCCATCAGTGTCGTCAACAAATGGCCACTCCAAGTCACCTGACCCCAACAGTAATGGTGACCAAAGGGGAGGATTGAAATAGCGCCCACTCATGCAGCGAAGAATGTCACAGTTAGTAAGTATTAGATAGAAGAGCCAAAAATTAGCCTCAGAGAGGCATTTGGCATGATTGCCCACTTAAGGGGCTTGTTCACAAATTTTTTGTCGGGTGTCTCTACTTGATATGAGATGCCTGACACGTGTACATACTGACTATTAAGTACCGTTGGGAACAGACTTGCGGTTTTGATACTAGACGCGATATTGCTAATGCAACGCCCTATTTGCATACAGTGTAATATTGGTGGTTAACACTCTAAAAACGGGAAAAGTTTTATCTATATCTTGAGAAACGAAATGGATTTGAAAGCTAAAATTTCAGGACACAATGAGAAAAATAGGCCTTTCATCTGATATCAAAATTTGTACTACTTCCGGTTAAATCAGGGGGGGAGGGTCCATAAGAGATCGGAAAAAGCACCTTTAAAAATAGCATTCTTTTTGTGCTTCTTTTGAAATGACAAAGAATACCTGTTATTTTAAAATGTTCTTGACTTTTGCTTTTTAAACTAAATCCAGTGAATATTTGATGAAAATTTCATTGCAGGCAAATATGAAATTTCTTAGTCTTGTTTTATACAGATTTTCTAATAAACATACATTAATCACTACCTTTGTAGACTAAATGGCAAAAAATTCCACAATGGATTTTGCTGATTGTTAAAGGGTCTAGCTATTGCATGCCCTATGTATACAGTTGTCAAAATTGTGTGGGCATTGAAAATTAGGCAAGAGCTCCATATACCCCTTTGAAGTGTACCTGCTAACAAATTCTTTTTTTATTTTGGCCTTGGGATTTAGGGTATTTTTAGATACAAGTCCATAAATAAAAAAAAATTGCGTCCTGTAGAATTAAAAGGGGGTACATATATGGAACTCTTCCAAAAAATTATATTGAATGGAAGAATCAGGAAACGTCCCTGGGCTAATTCCATTTGAACAAATACAAAACCCCCCCCCTCATGTGGAAATTGTAATGCCTTTCACAAGGGAGTACAGATTACTAAGGGAAATAGCACCAAAGTACAGCACCTGTATTACAGTTTTCACCTTAATTTATCCTTTATTTTTCCCTTCCAGGTCATGCAAGACAAAAAACAGCAAATGACCAAAATACCAATCCGTGAGTTAGTCCTCCACCCTTTAGCATTGTTGGGGGAATCACCAGAGATGCTGTCAATATAAATGATTTCAAACCCTGAGATATATACCTTATTCTCAAATCTTTCCGGTGTTAAGGTCTAAACCTGGATAATTGTGTAACTTGTAATATGTATCGCTTCATAGGCAAACACATTTTGTATTTCCTAGGGCTGGAACCAGTTATGTTGTTAATCAGATATTGGGGGAATGTTAGCATGGATCACCAACTTTCCAATGAAATGCAGAAGAAATGGCAATTCTTATTGGTCTTGGTCTGAAGTATGAAGTGAAGAAGCGCGTATACCCAGTGCCGCTTTTCAGTTGGGCAGTGACACTTGAGGCATTACCTTAGCGTGCTGAAAGTCGGTACACCTGTATACGCCCGGGTCGCTACTTCGTACTTCATGCTGGACAGAGGAGGAGTTCATTTTGTAGTGAGAAGAAGCAGGGAAGGAAATTATACTTGACCAAACTATACTTTTGTCATCACAAATACGGCAAAAATATTATTTTTTTTATCCGCGCATAAAAGTAATGCCATTTCACACGTGCGACTGCTTGCCAAATAGAGTACACTACGTGTACCTCACGCACTGCATTTGCTTGTCGTTAATGTTTGTTGCGCTGCGCCAGAACTATCTATATCAGTTCAAGGGTTTAAGAGTCTTGTTATTTGGGACGGAAACAAAGTATAGACAAATGTGACCAGCTCCCATAAAGCCAAGAACATGTCGCTGATTTTGAAAATTGCCAAAAATCCAATATACAACAATTCTTGCAAATTCAAAACTGAAGCCAGCAAGCATGTATCCTTGGTTTAAGTCTGAGGAGATGGTCAAATAATTTAGACATTTGATCATAAAGGCAGTGTTGCCTTTTT